>JACEEZ010013570.1:357500-432500 GCA_016584305.1 Chionoecetes opilio
CTGTAAGTTTCAAGAATCCCTGAAGGAGGTCTGTCTCGAGAGCGGTCTCCTTGACGTGTTTGGCTTTGACCGAGACTTCCTTAACAGTCTGACTCAAGAGCAGATCCTAGATGAAATAAATGATGCTCAGACTAGTATAATCACAGGCTTTCCGCTCAACGTCAGCCGGTACTTGTCACGGGTGGAGCGTGATAAGGAAGGTTACATAACTCGGGCGGGCGCTGCTTCTCACCTGTGGTTCACGCAAGTCAACAGAACAGCGCTGGACAGCGGTGCTGTGATCAATGACGCAGGAACAGGAGCTGTAGTGGACCCCGACACTCAAGACTGGGAACAGAGAATGGTCAATAACGTATTAAATCCCGCTCAACGCCCACCTGAGGTTAGGATTTATCTCATGTCAGCGTCCAGCTTCGGAACAGTGAGCGGGGAGAACATTCAGGGAGACTTGCAGTATCTTAGTTTAGGCTTTGGAGTCGTGTTCGTGTTCGTGGTGTTGATGTTGGGTCGCCGTAATCACGTGGAGGCACGACCGTTGCTCTCCCTGATGGGATTGCTATGTGTAGGCCTGGCGGTTGTGGTCTCTTACGGCATCTGTTCTGCTTGCGACATCCCTTATGGACCCGTCAACAGTATTCTTCCCTTCCTTTTGCTCGGTTTGGGAATAGATGATATGTTTGTGATCTTGGAGGCGTGGCGCAGCTTGAGCCCGGAGGAGCAGCAACGGCCGCTGCGAGACAGGATCGGGATGGCCTTGGGTCGCGCTGGGGTGGCCATCACCGTCACATCCCTCACAGATTTTCTAGCGTTCACTGTAGGCAGTACCACTGTTCTTCCTGCTCTTAGATACTTTTGTATATATTCTGCAGTAGGCATAGCTTCAGTCTACTTCTTTCAAGCAACCTTCTTTGTGGCCTGGCTGACCCTGGATCAGCGACGGCTGGAAGACCGCCGCCATGGTTTTTTCTGGTGCTGCAAGATGTCCGAAGCTTGGTCGCCGAGTAGCTGCAGCCAACACGATTTGTGTTTTGAGTTTTTCTCTCGCCTCTACGCTAAGTTCTTACTACTTCCCCCTGTGAGGATTATTGTATTGCTCTTAACGAGCCTGATATTTTCTGTGTCCATATGGGGTCTTATCAACCTCCGACAGGAATTTGATCCCATCTGGTTTCTCCCACAAAACTCCTACTTATATGAATATTTTGAAAAGCAAAGAGAATATTTTCCTTCGTCTGAGGAACCGGGGTCTGTGTATTTTTCTAACATTAGTTTGGTAACTGAGTTGCCTCAGATACAAGAACTTTCGACACGTCTCCGTTCCAGCGAGTACGTGGCAAAAGTAGACAGCTGGGTGGACAAATACGTCGATTACTGGGACGACCCGACAAACCAAAGTCTGTTCCATGACCAGTTAACGCAGTTCTTGTACTCATCTAGCGGTGCCCAATACCGCAGCCGCAACTTTAGGTTTAACTCGACGCTCAAATGCAGAGAGCAGGCACCGTCCCTCAAAGCAACAAGCATTGACTTCAGCTACAAGTATTTACCGTCGTCCCAAGAGAAAGTGCAAGCCATGGATGCTGTACGGTCCATTGTGCGAAGTGCGAACATAAGTGGCGAGGCGAGGGTGTGGGCGCGGGTTTACGCCTCGTGGGAAACTGACAAGGTAATCAAGGAGGAGCTGTACCGTAATTTGGGTGTGGCGATGGCGGTGGTGGCAGTGGCGACGCTGGTGCTGCTGGCTAGTGTGGTGGCCAGCTGCATGGTGGTGCTGTGTGTGCTGTTCACCCTAGTAGACGTGGCCGCCCTCATCCACTGGTGGGGCCTCACTATTGACACGGTATCCTGCATCGACCTAGTGCTGGCGGTGGGTCTGTGTGTGGATTATGCAGCCCACGTGGCCCACACCTTTCTCAACAGAACTGGAGATCGTGTGCAGAGAGCAGCAGACACCTTGGCCACCATGGGGCCTCCAGTCCTCAGCGGCGGGTTCTCCACTTTCCTCGCTTTCGCCTTCCTGGCTAACTCATCGTCACACGTCTTCCTAAGCTTTTTCAAGGTGACGTGAGATTCCTGGGACTGTCACTAGAAAAGTATCATACAGTACACACTATTTTCTCAGTTTTTAAGGGTATTTTTATATTTTTTCAATGATTGAGTCTTCAGATCTTGGAACACAAAGGGCCTTGAAGTCTATGGATACGTAACCGACAGTGACAAAATCTAACGGAGAAAATGTATTTAACCTCTTCACAGCCAGATCTTCCTTTACTAAAAAAAATTGTATGTTGTTAGCCATAAAATTACAAAAAGTAGCTTAATATACCAAATTAGCTATTGGATGAGGGTACTAAACAGGTTATGTCTATAAAATCTTGCTTATAGTCACTCAAATATCGTCTAATGGTATACCCAAAGTACAATGGAAATTACGTTCTGGGTCTCAACTCTCAAGGGGTTAATAATCACGCCCTAGTGTATAGTAGTACATGATTTTCGGTTCCTTTTCGCTTACAGATCTTCCTTCCTCCCAGATTTTCTTTGGCGTGTGTATCTACGGCTTGTATCACGGGCTTATCTTCCTGCCAGTGCTGCTATCGCTGTTTGGCCCAGCAAGCCACACCTCCGTCACGCCACACACTAGTGATTTCCACACACCTCCCTCCTCCAGAGTCTCATCCCACCCACTAGAGCAGAAAAATGGAAAATTTGTTGAGAAAGCTCTACACGGTGAAGAATCGGCTGGGCGTCCTAACGAGAAGGGAGTGTTTACTGTGGACCTAGGATGAAAGTGTGGAAGCCAGCCAGGAAACTAGGAAAACTGGGCATTGGTATGTAATGTACTGATAAAATAAGAAACATAAGAAAATAAGAAAGCTATAGTATACAAGGGGCCGTGAGACCTACACGTGGTAGTTCCTGATGCATCTTATCCTGTAAATAACTTTTGTATTCCATACAATTGCTTCCCATTGACTATTTTGTCCGCTAATCTGTTCCTACTTTTTGATGTGGTGATCATGAAAACACTAATCTGCATCTTATAGAATGAATATAGGAGTGTTAGAAGCAGGGAATAGACAGTACTGGACAGTTTCAACAACCAGTCTAATTAAAATAGGACTAGACAGTTTTATGGATAGGGATGAAAGGTGGGTATGTAATGTAAATGTAACAGGAACTATATACAGTAGCTGTATAAACAGCTGTAGATAAAACCAAATCAAGCCAGATTTATGGTTTATTTTGAAACCCCAAAATGTTGAAAACTTGTATTTGCATACATACGTGAAATTCTCGTTAATAAGAATTGTACATCTTTCGATGTACTTGTTATATATTATTTCCTCAAAGAAGAATAGTTTTTTGTGAAAGGGGCGTAACAAATATTTACAGGGATAAATAAGTTGAGCACGGGTATATGTCGATCTATTCCTGATGTACGTACGTATATTCTCTCTCTCTCTCTTCCTGAATATAGCAGGTTTGTACTTCTAACAGTAGATTCTTACTTTTCAAATAATTTATTCATATTTTATTAAACAAGAAAATATAGCAACAACTTATTTTCTCAATAAGATGTATGAATTTTCTCACTCATTATACTAAACAGTTCATTGTTTATCTATTCATCTAGAATGTATCCAGAGCTGGGCAGTATGTATTTAAATACATTTGTATTTAAATACTTATTTAATATTTGTGTATTTAGAACTGTATTTATAAATACGTTGGTTTTCACGTATTCAATCAAATACAGTATTTAAATACTTTAATGAGTATTTAAATACATTGTATTTAAACTTATAATATAAATATGTAAATACTTTTTTATGTAAGTATACGAACAATTTTTTTTTTAAGTATACAAAAAAATATATTTTGTAAGTATACGAACAAAATATTTTTTGTAAGTATACGAACAAAATATTTTTTGTAAGTATACGAACAAAATATTTTTTGTAAGTACACACAAACCTCGATTTCCCGGACCTCAATTTCCTGGATATCGGATTTGCCGGACAAAATCCAAGGTCCGGGGATATGTCAGTCTCGGACAATTTTTTTTAATTTTTTTTTTTTTTTTTTTTTTACGTTGAAATGCCTGGTCCTGTTCGTAAATTGACCAAGTTATCCGGCGGTCCGAGCGTCTCCTGTCACCCCTGGTCAGTGTCCGCGCCTCCCGCCAGGTGGCAGCATGCTCAGCGGTCGTATTGTTTACATTTGGGCACAACATTCACGCACGGTTCACCTGCACAGCCTCCGTCCGTCACCTGACTCCCAGTGCCCCTGGTGCAAGAACATTTCTGAGACTATTGAACACTTTCTGCTGCCTCCCGCCAGGTGGCAGCATGCTCAGCGGTCGTATTGTTTACATTTGGGCACACGACACTCACGGTTCACCTGCACAGCCTCCGTTAGTCCCCTGACCCCCACTGCCCCTGGTGCAGGAATGTCTCTTGAGACTATTGAACACTTTCTGCTGCCTCCCGCCAGGTGGCAGCATGCTCAGCGGTCATAAAAGTCCGCGGCGGGGTAGTTGATATTGTCGGTTGCCGGACAGTAAATACTAGAGTAGGATAAACGTCCGGGGGTGGGTAACGGCATCAGACTTTTTTTTTTTTTTTTTTTACTTGCGATTCCCGGACCAGTGCTCCCCCCTATTAGTCCGGGAAATCGAGGTTTGTGTGTATACGAACAAAATATTTTGTGTAATATGAACAAAATATTTTTTGTAAGTATACAAACAAAATATTTTGTGTAAGTAAACGAACAAAATGTTTTTTGTAAGTATACGAACAAAATATTTTGTGTAAGTATACGAACAAAATATTTTTTTCAGAGCTCATAAATAGCGATCTTATGGGCGAGTCTCACACTAAACAGCCCATCCCTTTGCTGTAGAGGGAAATGCGTGTGCGAGTACGTATTTACCTAGTATTCCCTTATTTGTATATTTCTTGGATTGAAGGAGCCGAGTATGTATCAGTATTTATCATACTAAACTAGAATGTATTTCTTCAAATTTATGTATACTGCTTGCACACCAAAAATATAATGATATTTAATCTAATATAAAAAATCTATGAAATGAATATATGAAATAAATAGCTCGATAACAAAATTTTATATTTATTATTTTTCTTTAACTACGTCACTGTGCTTGCCACTTTCTTGCCTTGACCCCTTCACACCCAGATCTTTGCTTTGCTATAAAAAATGTCTATTGTTAGCCGTAAATTCACGAAAAGTAACTGAATATACCATTTTAGTTAGTCGAATAGGATAATAAACAGGTCAAATCTATAAAATATTACTTATAATCACAAAAAATCGTCTAATGGTACCCAAATTACAATGGAAATTACGTTCTGGGTCTCAAGGGGTTAAGAAAGCAGTAAGAGTTCCCATGGTTGTGGAAAAGTAGACAGCAACCATTTCACAAGGCATCCCACCACCTTAAAATTACACTGCTTATGTAAAATTACAAATATATTGCAACCCTGTGGTAAAGCTTCATTATTACCATTTGAATACAACAAGGGACTTTTGTACAAAGGTGGGCACCAAACCGTTAATCCGTTAATCGTTAATTAACGAAGTTAACATTTTCGTTAACGATTTAACTTTTAAGTTAACTTTGGAAATCATTATCGGACTAATTAACTTCCGTTACATTTAACTTCCGTTAACTCAAGTTTGCTAATCCAAATAATTCATAAAAACCGGTAAACATTTAAAAGTTTCTATTATTTTCAGATTTTCGATACAGATGTAGTCTTAGCATATTTAATATTGTACGCGTCATTCTTTCAACCCCGATATAACGCCACTTATTATTTTTCTTTCACCCTTTTCTGGCTCTAAAAGCCTTTAAAAACCTGAAACAGGGCCAAAACTATGAAATCAGCCTTTTTTAGGTTTTTTTAAAAGTTAAAACTATAAAGTCTGCCTTTTTTAACTCTAAAACAAAAAAGAACTAGTTTTTGGGTTCTAAAGCCCTTAAAAAACCCATAAAGGCTGATTTTATAGTTTTGGCACTTTTCAATGGTGTTTTTAGGTGGTTTTATAGCAAAACCAGATTTTTTTTTCCTATAATAAAAATTAACGTTAACGGTTTATCGATAACTTCCGTTACATTTTTAAAGAATTAACTGATTAACGGTTATCGAAGTTAATTTTTTGGTTAACGGATTAACGGTTAACGAAGTTAACTTTTTGATTAAAGGCGCCCACCACTGCTTTTGTATTCGCATTTTTCACACATCATGTTCAGGAGAGTATGCCAATATTTACGTTCTGACTGCCTGCTTGCTTAAAATCCTGCTTAGATATTTTCATCAAGCCAAATGCCTTTTTCTGAGACATTCACTTTCTTCCTTTAAAGTCAGGAACGCGGTGCAACATCTCCGAGTTCGATGATTTCATAGAGTAATCATTCACTGAATTATGGTTTTGAACATCTAATACGAGTCTTCACAAAGTTTCGGTGAAGGAAGATTCAAAGGTTACGTGTTTCATAGTACTTCCATGAACATACATAATATTTCCCACTCAACAACGATGTGCACGGCGGGAAGTCTTACGGTTATGTTTGATTACGTGCAACATGAACGTAAGTACAGTACTATGGAGGCATACAGATGCACACTTCTCATGATAAAGCATATAAGCATTTACTTTGATACTACTGTCTCACTTTTCTATATGAGAAATGCTTCACAGTTGTACTCTAGATTTCCACATTTACTGCAATGTGACGATGGATACAAACAACAGACAACCATTGCATACAACAATTCAAACACTGGATACTTGCATCACAATCTTTCTTTTCCCACCGTTGACTGCATGAAAGGTGAAAGACAAAAAAATATTCATATACAAAATTAAATGTACAAGATCATAGATTAACATATAGTTATGAGTATTCAATGAATAGTGAGTTAAATCTGAACAATTATATGATATATTCTATGTCAATAACACATTCATGAGGAGGAAATTCATGTGGTGGAGGCAGGATTAAAAATACTTTAGTAGGCACATGAACTGATGCAAATTGAGACTCGTCTGTCACCCCTTCAGGGAATGCCAAGGAAAAGGCATCAGTGAAAACTTGACTAAACTATAAACCATGTAGAAAAATAAATGTAAAACTCGAGCCTCTTCAGGAAGCTTTTATCACGCATTTGTGAACAAATTAAACTGTCATTGGAAAATATTTTGATGTACAAATGCATCAACTGCAGAAGGGGATTAGTTCTAAGAATATATTGTGTACATAGTTACTGATATATTTCCTGAGTATCATTGAGCACAAGACGTTAACATGGCAAGTGATTCTTAATGTGAGATTTTGTTTCAACTATATGAGCATATACTTCTTAAAAGGAAGCTTTAGTATCTCCGCAAGGCAGATATCTCAGGCAGCGGCATATGAGATACAGTGGTTGTCCAAGGAACGTCATGTAATGGCATATGAGATACAGTGGTTGTCCAATGTCCAAGGAACGTCATGTAATGGCATATGAGATACAGTGGTTGTCCAATGTCCAAGGAACATCATGTAATGGCATATGAGATACAGTGGTTGTCCAATGTCCAAGGAACGTCATGTAATGGCATATGAGATACAGTGGTTGTCTAAGGAATGTCATGTAATGGCATATGCAGATACAGTGGTTGTCTAAGGAACGTCATGTAGGGCATATGCAGATAAGAATAAAGAACTGACAAGAGTGATTTTATAATGTGTACTCCAGACGTTCATCAAGTATCTGGTGTGCAGGCAATATGATTTGTTTGTTAGAACTCTAACAGCGTAGAGCCGTAGACCAATGAACACTATGGCATAGACGTAGGTATGTACCTTGCATGTTCATGTCAGTCACCTCATATTGGAGCAGGCTTGGTGCCATCACATCAGAGAGGGTAACATATATACACTTTCCTAAGCTTCCTTTCTTGATTGACATATTCGGATATTTTCATCTTATCATCTTCACTCTGCATGGCACACTATCTTTTGAAAGCACTCCCTGCATGTAGAAGAGCATGGCACGTTTTGAAATGTATCTTAATCTTGTATACCTTTTGCCTGTTGATCACCTTTCTTGGCATGGCATAAACCCTTCATGGTCCTTTGTAGCAAAACACAACCCCCCCCCCCCCCCCTCCCCACACCCACAGCTTACACTACTAGTGATTCATGTCCTGGCCTGTCTTTCGCTAGGCTGAGATTCAGACTCTATTCAAGGTTACAAGGGTTTTTCTTTTGACGAGCGAGCAGTTATTGTCCCCCTTGAGTAAGGGACGTGTTGTGTCTAGTCAGCCTGAGGTCCCAGCCTTACCAACACATTGGTTTCTGTGACTTCTAAGCTATTTCAACAAAGGTTATAGCTGGAAACCATGAGCCCAGCACATGATCATGACCCTGCGTGAATAACACTGTACATCCACACACCCACGGGAGGGAAAGGCCGCCACCCTTCGGCTCTGGCTGGGGATTGGAGGTCACAACTCCTTGCCTTACATCCCGTACCTATTCTCTGCTTCGTGAACAGGTGACACATACACTCTATAGATCATTGTGTCGCTACTCATAAATTAGGATACCGTATGTAAAAAAATAATAATACTGTAATGATAAATAAATAAATAAATAAAGTCAACATGAAGACGGTACATATTACCATAATAATTGTACTACTGATGATTACTACATTACATTAAAATGAGTCATAAATAATAACTATGAAACTACATAATGTATCAATCTACTTCAATATTGGTGGGTTTTAGCCACAGTACCATCTCACAGCGATGAAGACACTGCTGATCAAACTACTCCTCACTACAAGCTACACTGACTCACCACCACTACTTGATTCAAACTACTCTTCACTACAAGCTACAGTGACTCCCCAACACTACTTGGCTCAAACTACTCATCACTACAAGCTACAGTGACTCACCACCACTCCTTGGTTCAAACTACTCCTCACTACAAGCTACAGTGACTCACTATTTGGCCTCTTTGTATCTATGGTTGAATTTTCTTGATCATCTGTAGGCATTTCCTCATGAATCTCTTGATTGTGGAGAGGCAGTGGAGGCTGGGAGCACAGTTCTTCCACCTCGTGAGGCTTGTGCTGAGGGCTGAGGCCAGCACTGGGGTAGGCAGAGGGGCCGAGCAGAGACAGCAGCACGGGCAGGAACACCAGCCCGTGGAATAAACCATACAACACCACACCAAAGAATATCTGGAAGGAATACAATGTGAAGTGTTACATAAAGGGATTTAATAAAGGAGAGGTAGGAAAAGTTCTTACAGCTATTAACCAGGGTAGAGCAAGAAGTAACGGATTCAAGCTGGAAAAACGTAATTTAAAAAAGAAATAGGGAAAAAACTGGTTCACAAATAGGGTGGTGAATGATTGAAATGGACTCAGTAGATAGGTAGTTAGTGCGGAGTCAATAGGGAGCTTTAAAAGGAGGCTGGATAATTTCATGGATGGTGAAGGTGACTTTGTATCTATATAACTCAAAATTTTGCATCACTTTGAAAGCAGATCAATACAAGACTAAATCCTATCCCTTACACTTCACATACGTACCTTGAAAAATGTGATGAAGACATGTGAGTCAGAGTTGGCCAGAAAGATGAAAGCCAGAAAGGTGCTGAAGCCTCCGTTAAGAACAGCTGGTCCAATGGTGGCCACGGCTTGCCTGGCCCGCTCATCCCTACTCCCAGTCTTGGTCATGAAGGTGTGGGCCACGTGGGCAGCATAGTCCACACATAGACCAATAGCCAACACCAGGTCGATGCAGGACACGGTGTCAATGGTAAGGCCCCACCAGTGCATCAGGGCCGCCACGTCCACTAAGGTGAATACCACACACACCAACACCATAATGCTGGCCGATATATTAGCAATCAGTACTAGTGTCACCAAAAACACCACCAACATAGCTAAACCCATGTTGTGGTACAGTTCTTTCTCAATGATCTGATTCGTTTCCCAGCCACTATAGGCCCTAGCAAAAGTCTGTACATAGCCACTAATATTAGAGTTACTCACTATGGCCTTCACTTCATCCATGGCCCTAATCTGCTCCCGTGATTCTGACATAACCTTGTGTTTGAACTCTACACTTGAAGCCAGCACTTGTGTGGCGAGGTCAGTGCAGCCGAAGGAGCTATCAAAGACAAAGTTTTTGACTCTGTATCGAGAACCACTGGGGGAGTAAAGGAACATGCCTAATTGATCCAAGAATTCCTCCTCTGTTTCCTCAGAGTCTGGTACAAAATAGCCTTGTTTTTCCCAATATTTTTTGTACTTTAAATACCAGCTATCAATAGAACTGATACTCTCGCTCGCATTCAATTTCAACATTAAAGCTTCAATTTTTGGCAACTCTGAAGTCATGTTAATTTCTCCAAAATATATAATTCCTTCCTCACCAGCAGATGGAAAATACTGTTCATTCTTCATGAAGAATTTGAATAAATAGGAACTCTGAGGGAGAAACCAAATAGGATTGAAATCCTGACGCAGATTGGACAGCCCCCAGGAAGAGACACTCAAAAGAATGGCAGTTAGCAGCAAAACTACAATTTTTACAGGTAATTTAAGCAAATATTTGGCATATATATCACTAAAAAAAGATTGGCATAACTCTTTCTGACTACATCTGTTTGGGGTCCAGTTTTTAACCTTCCAGCACCAGAGGATCCCCTGACGATTGTCTTCCAGGCGACGTTGGTCCAGACTGAACCAGGCTACAAAAAATGTCGCCTGGAAGAAGTACACAGCAGCAATGCCAACTGCTGCATACAAGCAGAAAGACCTGAGTGCCGGCAAGACAGTGCCACTGCCTATGGCAAAGGCTGCAAAGTCTGTGAGTGACGTCACAGTAATAGAAACACCAGCATGTTTTAGAGCAATTCCAACTCTTTCTGTAAGCTCCAGTGTTTTCTCTCGAGGTGTGAGGTTGTTCCAGGCCTGCATTATAACAAACATATCGTCAATACCAAGTCCCAACAGCAAAAATGGCAAAACGTTGTTGACTGGACCAAATGGTATATTAAATGCAGAACACAAACCATAGGACACAAAAATTGCCATCCCCACACACGTCAATCCCATTAATGAAAGGATAGGCCGCTGCTCCACCAAATTGAACCTACCTAACATCACCTGAATGTAGACAAACACTACCATAAATCCAATGCCTAAGTACTGAGCATCTCCTAAAATGGTGTCTCCACTAATCATTCCAAAGCTTGAAGAGGCCATAAGGTATAGAGATACATTATCTGGTCTCTCTGTTTCATTTAATACTGTCTTTATAAATTCTTTCTCCCACTCAAAGCTAGCAGTATCTACTTCCATGCCTGTACCGGTGTCATCAGCAAAGTCCCCGCCACTCACGGCTGTAAAATTAATGCGTGTGACCCAGAGTTGTCTTGCAGCCCGGGCCTTGATCACCCTGCCCTCACGGTCCCTCTCCACACCTCCCAGCATCTCAGTGAAGTTAGTTGGAAACCCAAAAACTGCACTTTTGTCTGCTGTATTTATATCCTCTATAATTTCTAATGGTTCCAGAGTACTAATATAATCCCAGTCATAACCCCATACTTCAAGAATGCTGTGTTCCATACATTCCTGAGAAATGCCTTCTAAGAAGCCACAGTATTGCCCTCTGGAAAGTACTACGCTCCAGTCAATTCCCTCCTCATCCTGGTCTCTTTTAACCCTCTGCTTCTGGAGACGATTTACATTTGTTAAAACACTCTGATTTGCACTTCTTCTTTTGCGACCAAATAAAGAATCTGGTATAGAGGGCAGCTTGGCACAAACAGAAGGCCACGTGGCTTTAGGTGTAGAGGTCCTGGCCACTGCTTCATGCACTCTAAGCATCTCTAACAATACATTTCTATCCAGCACATTCTCAGCCTCATAAAGGGCAACATGTGCACGGAAGGGAGCAGGAAAGTTTTCCTTCTGCCAATTCATCACATTAATAAAATTAGAATCTTGTGGAATCCACAGCTTGAAAGGTCTTTCTTCGAACGTAAATTTCATCAGTCCAACAGAAAAAACTCCAGTAATTGCCAAGCATATGAAAATAAACAGAGCTGGGTGCTTTGCAATGACACAGCCATATCTGTAAAAAGCTTGTTCCAGCCCAGTCACAACCCCCAAGCTGATGCGACCCAGCACAGAGCTTGGGTGGCTGCCGCTTCTTTTCTCTGACTTATTCTTCATGGTTCCTTTCACGCACCACCTGGAACAATAAAAATATTAATAATTCACTGCTCTTTTAAAACCATACCTAATATGAAAACTTTGAGTAATGAAACCTGATATGATAATGTGCAGTGCTTTTTTAGACAACTCTTCTAGGCTATGCACATTGACAATTCAATAAAGAGTACATTCACAAATGAGTTTTCCTAAAAATAATTATTCTTATGCTATGTGGCGTTAACAGACATAATAATTGTGTATTCTTAGATGCACAAACTGCTGTTGAAGTTCAAGATATCTGAGTCATTGGGCTTAAATCCCTTATGACAATCAATACTGATGGTGAGATGTCAGAGGCACAAACCCTAGGAATATAATACAATAACTATGTCAATATATTAGTAAGGCTGAGCTTTACATAAATGGAGCCTAATACATTTGTTGTCATGTCTGATGCCTGGTTCATTTAGCAGCTCCTCTACTAGGGACAACCTATACGGAAATACTCCCAGGTGAACAAGAAGTAGATAACGGATTCAAGCTGGAAAAGCGTAATTTAAAAAAGAAATATGGAAAAACTGGTTCACAAATAGGGTGGTAAATGATTGGAATAGACTCAGTAGACAGGTAATTAGTGCAGAGTCATTAGAGAGCTTTAAAGGGAGGCTAGATAAATTCATGGATGGGGATGAAAGGTGGATGTAGGACATTGTAGGTAGGTAACAGGAACTGCCTCGTGTAGGTCTCACGGCCTCTTGTAGCTTCCTTATTTTTTTATGTTCTTATGTTCTAGGTTACCTGTCCATGTTTATACCCACTACTAAAACAAGTAAAAGTAACTGGGGGGGGGGGGCACTCATTAGAGCGCATACCTCCGCCCGAATATTTCATCAAATATATATATATATATATATATATATGCACTCAGTATGAGCGCATACCTCCGGCCGAATATTTCATCAATTGGTTGCCATGGCAACAGTTGTCAATAGATTTCATCCAAAATTAAATCAGTTCTTCCTTATACCAAATAGACTTGGTATACCGAGCTTAGTCCAAATCTATTCGTAACTTTTTGAGAAATCCTGTACACTAACAGACAGACAGACAGACAGACAGATCGGGGTGAAAACATAACCTCTCCAACTTCGTTGGCGGAGGTAAAAATACATGAATGTGAGCAAGCCCTGCGCTAATCTTTACTCTCAGTATAATAAATGTAGAACTATTATGTGTACTTACCATCACTGGTGGTGACTTCACGGAGATCAATGTTCCTGGTGGTGGTGGTGTCGTGGCTAAACACGACCTGAAACAATCAGGGGCCTACATAAGAGTGGGTGGTCAGTGGAAAAAAAAAATGCCTAAAGTATTAAAAACAAGATTTCAAAAGTCAATGTGAGAAGTATGCCAATACTAGCTTCCTATTTCACCAGAATACCTTCCTTCCTCTCACACTCGCAAAACCAGTCTCTCCATCATCGAATTGAAAGTACTGTACTTTACTACATTTGTCTCATGATCCATCACCATGTAACACTTGCTTTCAGTTACTTTAGGGAGAGGGTACATCAGCAAGATGCTACAGGTATACTCAAGCGTCTTTCAGAGACATACAAATGGTTAAAGAGGCACTGACACGAGTCAAGAGGGTGGCACGGCTACACGCTCCAAGGTTAAATTTGTAACAATTGAATTTAAGTAGTGCAAGGCTCCGGTCTCACAGCAAACTACGTAAGTTGGTCTTCTGGCACCGAAAATATTCATTTGACAGTCATTTTTTCCCATAGCAAGGAGGCCGGTGAAGTTTTTGGATAGCTACTACCCAAAGTTCAACTAGTAAAAAGATATTACTCCCTAAACTGTTTATTATTTTTTTAGAAATCACATTAGAAATAGAAACAATTCTGATGAATCAGATTCTGTTCATTATTAATACGGAGGCACCGGGCACCAGGCTGGCGCCTAACACAGGAATAACAATGCCTCACTCAAATATTGCCTTCATTACCCCAACAGTTAAAACATTCCACCAAATGGGATAATCAAACCCTGTTCAATGACCTCCGTTCTTCAATAACTTCTACGATCACTACCTACTGTATTTCTTTTCAAATACGATTACATACAATAATGAAATCAACAAACTATTAACATGAGTTGCTATTATTACACTTCATCAGTTGTGTAAGTATGATCAATAAATTACCAGTGTTTACTGTGTTCCTATTTGTACAGCTAAGTATATGAAGCTTGAATACTGCAAAGGAAAAGTTTCGGTAAATTTCGGTAGTGGATTTGACTGGACTTACAATTTTTTGAGGCACCTCATATTTCATAGCGGCCGTGTGGGTTAACCAAGGCCGAGCGCACGCTGGAACCTTTACAGATGTGAAGTACAATAAGCATACAATACAGTGCGGTAGTTCATTTCAGTCAAAGCCGGAAGGATGAGTTCCAAAGTATTTCCAAAGTTTCCCCGTGTTACTAACCATTATCACCAATAATATACGTATCCACTAAAACCAGGAAGAGGTCAAACTATTACTATTTTTCTTTATAATTATATTGGCAGCATTGTGGCAGGCAGCAGGGCTCGATGCATCCTGATGAGGCTAGTGATGCCATGTGATGCAGGCAATAGAGAGTGTCACAACAACCCACAAGCTAAGTGGCATCGATCATAACAATTGACCCCATTACGTCATCCATGGCCAGCTGAACACTTGAGCTGTTAACTCTCACACTCTCTCTTCCGCTGCGCTCGGTCACTGTTTTCACTGCACAGTACATACCACACACGGTGCCTTAATTCACAGTCAACACAACAACTTACCGAGATGCAACCTTTGTTTACGTCCAGAGGTTAGAGAATGAGAACAGCTGCAGCGGGCGGCGGCGGAGCAGTGGCCAAGGATCTTATGTTCTCGCACAGGCCACTTCAGCCTGATGTAAGAGGGTGTTATAGGAGGCGTGAGGAAGCATACCTTAACCAACCCTTGAACCCTGCCCCTCGACACACTGTCACCACCACGCCACGCTCCAGCACGTGACTCACAACTCAGAACATGAGGCCCTAATCGAGGGTCTGCTGTTGTGCAAGATTGCAACGCGAATGTTTACAAATTTAGGGATATGCACCGGTTTTCGGTATACCGAAATACCGGTATTTTAGCATCGGTATTACCGGTATTACCGGTATTTTTTGTTTTCGGTATACCGGTCTCGGTATATTATTTGGTCGGTATTGGATTTCGGTATTGTTTTTTTTTCTCGCAACAGACCGGACTGCCGAGACACGTATGGTAGCGTAACGCTCATTGGCTCAGAGCCTCAGAATCTGAGGCGCGTGTTATCATTGGCCGATTACAGCTCAGCTGACAATGCCGCTCTGACAACCTCCCTCCCTCCCTCTACCCCTGAGGGAAGAGTCCCCCCGCAAGACCATCACAGAAAACGTATCATTACATATCACACAGGCGTCACTATACAAATCTAGCCTAGATAAAATTTTCATTATTGTTATTATTATTATTATTATTATTATTATTATTATTATTATTATTATTAATATAATTATTTCAAAGATATGTGTGTGTGTGACTGACTGTGTGTATTCATCTTCATCTAGTTGTATTTTTACAGGGCCAGAGCAACACTCGTATGGCCCCGTCTCCATATCAACATTTTTATCATTCGTCCTTAATGCTTTGTGTTGGCCAAAGTCACCACCCCGGAGAGCAGGTCACAAACCCCCGGCTAACACCCGGTACCCATTCACTGCTGGGTGGACAGGGGCTCGGGTTTTAAGGAAACAACCCATCTGTTTCCGCTCTGCCCGGGGATCGAATCCGGGTTGTGAACCGAGCATGCTTCCCTTACACCATGGAGTACCCGTGTGTGTGTGTGTGTGTGTGTGTGTGTGTGTGTGTGTGACTGTGTGTGTGTGTGTGTGTGTGTGTGTGTGTGTGTGTGTGTGTGTGTGTGTTCACACCTCAGATAAGACTGACCCCTCGTATCTTTACCATCTATTTTGAAAGAACTCGCGTTTCACGTGTCTCCATCTACAGGCGTTTTCTGCGGGGGATTTCGATCGCTTGCAAGCGAAAAAAAAATCGATTGCAAGCGGTCACTTTTATAGTGCCCATATATATTTTATAGTGCCCAAACAAACATTTCGCTTGCTGCCGCAACAACAACAACAAATTCTTGCGGGTCGGGCAATCATCTTCCCTGGATGATTGAACAGCAAGCAAAATTTGAGCAATCAATTTTTTTTCGCTTGAAAGCGAAATCCCCCGCAGAAAACGCTTTACGGCTCTACGACTTTGAAATGATAACAATAATAATAATTAAAAATAAATGATGAAACTATTATAATAATAAAAACAACAATAATAATAATAATAATAATAATAACAACAATAATGTCAATGGTATTAATGATAATAATAAGTTATAATAATAATAATAATAACTCAGATAAAATAATCATAACAATAATAGTGATACTAACAATAATATTGATAACAATAATGATAATAATAATCAAAATGATAATAATGATAATAATAATAATAATAATAATAATAACAATAATAATAATATTGATAATGATCATAATGATAATAATAAAGATACTTATACTACCATCATACTACCTAGATGCACACACAGTACACACACACACACACACACACACACACACACACACACACACACGGCTTATCCTATAGTATATTAGATTACTGATGCAAAAAAAGAAATGGCCTACGCCAAATAACATTTTATTTTAGGGGGGTCTATGCTGTACGGTAGGGGTTAAGAATTGTAAAAAAAAAAAAAAAAAAGGCCTACGCCACATAAAACTTTATGTTAGGGGGGTCTATGCTGTACGGTAGGGGTTACGAATTGTAAAAAAAAAGAGATGGCCGACGCCAGGGGCGGATTTATGGTGTGCGAGGCCCTATATAGGCCGGTACGTGGGAGTGCGGGGCCCTGAATGAAATGTGGGGTAAAATTCTAGAGTCCTTTCCAGCCCTTATTAGTTTATTTTTACTCCAGACCTTCACAGATCCCTTCAGATACCTCTAAAACGTAATTATAAAGTGGGGGAGAGATGCCCCCTTCAACGCCCCCTCCCCCCTATATTACCCCGCCCTGGCCCCCAAAATAAAATTTCTAACCTAACCTCACTACAACGTAACCAATAACCTCCTAACGAGATATAAGGGTGGGAAAGGACTACAATTTTACCAAGTTAGGTTAGGTTAGGTTAGGTTAGTAATTATTTTTTTTATCTCTCCCCCACTTTATTATTACGTTTTAGAAGTATCTGAAGGGATTTGTGAAGGTCTGGATAAAATAAAACCACTAATAAGGGCGGGAAAGGACTCTAAAATTTTACCAAATGTGGTTCAGATTTCATATTAGTTTAATTGAAACTTTTTCCACCCATATTTTACATTACATTGGTACTAATTTGTTGCATATTATGGTACATGCAATGTAACAGTGTTCATGCAAATAAGAAATGTCCAGCATTCAGATTTTCATTGAAAACATATTTTTTCCTCTGGGGTGCGGGGCCTAGGCCATAGTTTACTCGGTCCCCCCTTAAATCTGTCGATGGCCGACGTCACAGGAAACTTTATTTTAGGGGGGTCTATGCTGTACTGTGGTCTGTGGTAACCCGGGAGTCACACTAGCCCTGTGTCCTGGGGTAACGGGTTCTCACCCACCACAGGCTCTAAGGGCTAATGCCACGGAGAAGAGCACCGCATGCCACGCGCAGCTAAGCGGCGTATGCTCCCATCTTTACCTTACCTTTACCTATGCTGTACGGTAGGGGTTAATAATTGTAAAAAAAGAAATGGCCGACGCTATAGGAATTACTTTATTTAAGGGGGGGGGGCGATGCTGTAGAGGTTAATAATTGTCTCGAATAGAATATAAAAAAGAGAAAGCAGGAGATGGGGAAGTGGGGACAGGGAGAAGAATAGATGGGTGAGAGAAAGGAGGCTAGTAAGAGAAAAAGTCTCCGGGGCTTGACCCAGGTGCTATATGTTTTTTGTGTGTTTTTGTTGTGAGTCGATCTCGACCTAACGACACGCTTTCCCATCTCGCATGAGCAAACAGAAACCACTCTGGGGCGGCTTGGCAGGACATGGGCCTCGGAAGATGGTGCTCCGGACACACCCAGGACAACCCCGCACCCACCCCCGCCTCCCACCAGTTCTTCAGTTTTGGTTTTTTGTTCTTGTTCTTGATTTTTCTTTCTTCACGCTTGACTTGTTTTCTTCTTCTCTTCGTTCTTCTTTCTTCTTATCTTCTTTCTTCTTATCTTGTTTTTGTTGTTGCTGTTGTTGTTTGTTTATTGTCTTGTTTTGCTTTTTTTTTTTCTGTCACTGCCATGTACGCGCGCACACCCTGATACTCCTCGGCACCCCGCACGGGCGGCTGGCTTCATTTCTCCACTACCTCCCCCGCGTTCCAACATATACAAACAGGAGAAGGAAATTGTGAAAAATTTAGTGAAAGAAGTCTGAGATTAAAAGTGTTTTTTTGTTTTGTTTTATTTTTTCAGAGATTGGACAGGGGAAGAAGGACTCCGTAGAGCGGAGGGACCTACAGTTTTTCGTGGGATCCGAACCACTGATAGAGAGGGGAAGGCGAGCGGAATGGAGTGGATTGTAGGAGTATAAAGTTTTGCAGCAGCGTAAAAAAGGGTAAGATTACCTCCGTATAGCAGAGGGGTCATTGGATTTAATGTGGCCTCGTCCGAACCACGGTAGGATCGTATACCAGTGAGATAGAAGACGGGGAGGGGGTGGGAAGTGGAACGGAGTGGATTGTAGGAGTAAAAAGTTTTGTAGTAGCATAAAAGGGGGGACAGGATACCTTCGTAGAGCGAAGGGGTCATTGGATTTTATGTGGCCTCGTCCGAACCACGGAAGGAGAGTGAGAGTTGGTGAGAAGGACAACGGAGAGAGTTACGACCGAATTTGCTTCCCCACCGACCGACAAAAGTTTACAACCCGACGGACGATCCGAAAGACAACCAGTCTTCATCCCCGCTGTGTGTGGTGGTGAAACCAGGTCTGCTCCCCCGCGGGTGTGGAGGCCGTCGGTGATGACGCAAGGGTCCGGGTCTCGAACTTTAAACTTGGTTGCCTTGCGCCGCCATCAGTCTTGGCTTTCCTGTGAGACTCGCACGGAGGGAGGACAGATGGTTAGAGAGTGTGGTTAGGGGGGGGGATCCATGTGGAAGACGGGCCGTCGGCGGCTGCGCTGGTCACGGTCATTTAGCCGTGGCCACCCATGGCCTGTCAGTCTTGGCCCGCCTGGATGGAAAACCCTCCGGCCCTGAACCGTTGGAAGAGGTGCAGGGCGTTGCACGCAGCACCAGCCTTATCAAAAAAATAATTTTTAAAAACAAAAAATATGAATACAAAGCTATAAGACAATAAGTGAGAAAAAAACAGCCGGGACCGACTGCGTGCCTCGCCCTGAGGAAACCTGTTGGAAGGGTGTGGTCAAGTAAAAAAAAACACGAAAAAAACAAATACCGGTACCGGTAATACCGGTATTCCTGTACGGTATCGGTATACCGGTATCGTAATTGATACCGGTGTGAGGACGTACCGGTATTACTCCCGCAAACCGGTATCGGCAATACCGGTATTTTCTTGATACCGCACAACCCTAGTTACATGTGCAGTGAAATTCGCACTTGTTGATATCAGCTGGTGAACTCTTTAGCAGAGCCAGACTGTTTAGCTGTTGCTGCTCAGTCTAATTAAAGACTATTAATTAAAGACTTAATTAAGATTTATAGCGGATTCCCTAGCACTCTAATGCACTACCCTTTTACATGGAAAGTATTTTTTTTTAGCCTACGAAGCTACCCAAATTATTCTCCATGAATTTTTTTACTTTTATTAGATAACTTTCTCTCCTTTGTTTGCGTTATGTAACAGGAACTACCACGTGTTAATAGATCTCGCGGCCTCTTAAATTGTAGCTTCCTTATTTTCTTATGTTCAACTTCTTATATTGCAGCCTACAACTATATGTATACTTGCAGCGAGTTGTTCTCCTGCAGAGGGAGGGGATGTTCAAAACAGTTACAACCAAGGATTATATAATGTTCTAATATCCTTGGTTACAACAGTCGCATATCTTTCATATACTATTATGCTGTATCTCGCTGTGCTGCAGTGACGGTATATATATAGCTACTACCTATGTCACGACCGAACAAAGGTTGCTGACTTCCGAAAAAGATATATGACACCTCGGTAAGGCATGAGGATAATTACTAAAAGACTGGCGAGCCATGGATGTGGTTGCTGCAGCTTCAAAAAAGTATGGCACTCAAAATTCTCTCCAAATAAGACGGCACTCAAAATTCGCTCCAAAAAAGTATGGCACTCAAAATTCTCTCCAAATAAGACGGCACTCAAAATTCGCTCCAAAAAAGTATGGCACTCAAAATTCGCTCCAAAAAAGTATGGCACTCAAAATTCGATAGCCTCTATAATGATCACATCTAGACAGCATCAAAAATGTTATGCATGCGTGTTTCTTGGTTCATATATATAGGCTACCGGTTGTCGTTTCCTTATGGCAATGACTGATGGTATTTTATCCTTAACCCCTTGATACCCAAAACGTAATTTCCACTGTAATTTGGACATTAGACAATTTTTAGTGAATATAAGCAATATTTTATAGCTATGACCTGTTTTGTATCCTTGACCACTAACTAATTTGGTATATTAAGTTAGTTTTCGTTATTTTATGGCTCAAATACATATGATTGTTTAGAGCAAAGGAAAGATCTGGGTGTGAATGGGTTAATTCGTTCAACATCAAAAACAGCATGCTGTTATTTATTTGCATCGGTAGAGTCCGCGGGTGTCGTCAGAAGGCACGTGGGCACGGAAGTTCTTTTTATTTTCCTTCTGTAAAATACTGACACCGATAAAATCTAATATCTAATATCTAATATACTATATAGGAGTAGCCGTGTGTCTGTGTGTGTGTGTGTGTGTCTGTCTGTCTGTTTTGGGTAGCCGAAACTGTAAATTCAATTTTGATGAGAGTAAGCTAAAAAAATCGCAAATAAATCGTAGGTGGTAAGCGGCTTGGTCCCATGTCGATTGAATCTTTTTGAAAGGGGGTTTTGGTCTAAAAACACTTCAGGAGTATTAGATTACAGGAAAAACTCTGCGGTAACGTCTTGCCGCATTCCACAAACTCAGTAGACTCATGGACGTTTGTGTGCGTGTGTGAGTGTGTGTGTTGGAATCACACGGAACACAAAGGGTTGGAATCACACGGAACGTGGTCTACCCCGAGGCACTTTGACCAGTGACCAACGACAGCAACAACACGATTGGAGTTTGCAATCACATGTTGTCTAATATATACTACTACTACAAACATCAATACATGGGTCCGAAGGGCCCACAAGCACTTGTCTAATATACTATAGGAGTAGCCGTGTGTCTGTGTGTGTGTGTCTGTCTGTCTGTTTTGGGTAGCCGAAACTGTACATTAAATTTTGATGAGAGTAGGCTAAAAAAATCGCAAATAAATCGTAGGTGGTAAACGGTTTGGTCCCATGTCGATTGAATAATTTTGAAGGGGGGTTTTGGGCTAAAAACACTTTAGGAGTATTAGATTACAAGAACAACTCTGCGATAACGTCTTGCCGCATTCCACAAACTCAGTAGACTCATGGACGTTTGTGTGCGTGTGTGAGTGTGTGTGCTGGAATCACACGGAACACAAAGGGTTGGAATCACACGGAACGTGGTCTACCCCGAGGCACTTTGACCAGTGACCAACGACAGCAACAACACGATTGGAGTTTGCAAACACATGTTGTCTAATATATAATATTACTACTACAAACATCAATACATGGGTCCGAAGGGCCCACAAGCACTTCTAATATACTATAGGAGTAGCCGTGTGTCTGTCTGTGTGTGTGTGTGTGTGTCTGTCTGTCTGTCTGTCTGTTTTGGGTAGCCGAAACTGTAAATTCAATTTTGATGAGAGTAGACCAAAAAAATCGCAAATAAATCGTAGGTGGTAAGCGGCTTAAGGCCCCCATCCACGGTGCGATCTGGTCGTACGACCATCGGACAGATCTGGTTGGATCCAACCAGATTGGATCGTGAGTGGGGTGATTTTGGTCTGTCCGACCGACTGACAGCTGGTCGGATACGACCAAGCAGTGTTTGGTTTTTAGATCCGACAGATCATCCGGTTCAGACCGGATCGCACCGTGAGTGTGCTGATCGTGAGGCCAGCCGTCAGTTTCGCCACTGACAGCGTCGCGAGAGGACTACCAAGATGAATTGTTTCTTAAATGAGAAGCACTTTTGGACAGAATTCATCTAATTATATAGAAACTGAATGTTTGTGGGAAATAAAAAGCAAAGAGTAAATGGATACATTTAAGAAAAATGCAACTTATGAAGTATTGGTACCGTAGATAACAGTGAAGTCGCCACCTACAGTGAAGTCGCCAGGCGCCAAATATTACGAATTATAGCATCACTACTGATTTTTATGTGCCAATGAAGATGTTACACAGTAGTTTATATCATGGTTGTATAATCTACCCTGTTTCAGCGTAGTTTTATGCTTTGTAGCTGCAAATATAACTGTTGCGCATTTTGCTTCTCACGTTTTTCTTCGTGCGATGACAGACAGTAAACAGTAGCTTTTCGGGCGGCAGGACACAGACTTGCCAGATCTTTCAAACTTGAATAGAATTTATTTTCACGTTGGCAGAGGAATTTTTATATATCCAAGCATCTTCCGCAGCTAATATATATATAGAGACTTGTTTTACTTTACCTCTAATTTCCCTGAATTCCCCAGAGTGGCGACTCAACTGTTGGGTTAAAATTCTAGCTGGCGACTTTACTGTAGTAGGTATAGTGAGGTCGCCACTCGGTTTTATTTTTGTAATTTGTTCATTTATAGCCCTAATATGACACAGATGAAGACACAAAATGACACAGACTTTCCAGATAGCCCCTTCTAACTGTCCTGAAATCATGGATGTACAAATGTAAGTATTAACGCCACCAGACGTCTGTAAATAACAAAGAAACGTAGAACTGGCGACTTCACTGTTATCTACGGTAGAGAAACTCGAGGAGCGACAGTGAGGCTAATGTTGCAACAGTAAAAAAAAAAAAAAAAACTATATGAGAACTGTGTGCCGGAAATATATTAAAGTAGTCGTCCAGACCCATTTTTTTTTTGCCGAATTATGTTGAATGTACATTCAAAACACCTAATCCACCAAAAATAATTGATTTCCAGGCCTTATTTCCGTAAAAACACGACTTTTGTAAAAAGCGCGCGAAAAAAAAAATCTTCCCTCCAACAGGGCTACGACTGTTATTGATGACGTCAGAATAGGGACGCCCGCAGACACTCTGTCTGGCACCTGTCGGCAAATGTTATGATGAGCGATTGTACTTCGGTGTCAGACAGTGAATCTGTCGCCGTGACAGATTTAGAGTACGATGCTCAATCTGACACCGAAAGAAATGACGCTGGTCGCGTATACTATGAGGAAAACGAACCTCAGATTGTCATGGGATCCTATATGTTTGAGCCCGAGTACGAGGTGGATTAACAGGTGTCTCTTTATCTTTCTTTATCTGTCTCTTTATCTTGGCAGGAGGTATGAGATGTGCACTCGCGCGTATGTCCCCCGGTGAAATTATGAATTATTTAATCATAATTTCTACTAGTTATGGACAATTACAGTATCTTATAAGTTTTAACTACACAATCGATATTAATAAACGGCTGTTATTTACCAAATAAGCAGTACATGAGAACAGCAGGGCTGTCATAAGCAATAATGTCAAGGTCTACTTGGCATTATGTCGGCGAGGGGGAGGCAAGGTGGGTAGGGATGGGTGCCGTGCGAGGCTACATCAGCTGTGTCCCTCCTTCTCCCGCCCAGATTAGCGACAGTGTTTAGTTTGAGAGAGTTAAAATCATGACTTATTTAGTATCAATTTGAGAGAAATAAGCTGTAGACAGTGTTGTACGCTTACGGTAATGTGAAGTATTATTCTGGATATGGGGCTGAATAATCCCCATATCCAGAACCCCATATCCAGAATAATACTTCGCATTACCGTAAGCGTACAACACTGTCTACAGCTTATTTCTCTCAAATTGATACTAAATAAGTCATGATTTTAACTCTCTCAAACTAAACACTGTCGCTAATCTGGGCGGGAGAAGGAGGGACACAGCTGATGTAGCCTCGCACGGCACCCATCCCTACCCACCTTGCCTCCCTCTCGCCGACATAATGCCAAGTAGCCCTTGACATTATTGCTTATGACAGCCCTGCTGTTCTCATGTACTGCTTATTTGGTAAATAACAGCCGTTTATTAATATCGATTGTGTAGTTAAAACTTATAAGATACTGTAATTGTCCATAACTAGTAGAAATTATGATTAAATAATTCATAATTTCACCGGGGGACATACGCGCGAGTGCACATCTCATACATACCTCCTGCCTCCCGCTAGCCGTGAGTTACATGACGGCCGCGGTAATTCTTTCTCACTCCATGTCACGTAAAGGAAGCTTCAGAAAGCATATGGGTATAGAGCATTTTGTTCTTAGAATAATTCGGTCTATCTCCTGTATCAACATTTGCATAAACTCGTGTTACATCCTGTATTTATCTCTGTTTACGTGTCTCTCTGATCAGCGCGGGAAGATGAGCCTCCCTAATGCTACGTCACCGAGCCTGAGCCTGAGCGTCTGCAAACCTTGAGAGCGTTTTGAAAACTCGGGGAATTTGCAGATTTTGATTGCGGATTATTTAAAAACGGCTGACTGGATACAAAAAGTGACGACGTATTGTTGATATACTCGTTAATGGCTATACTTTGATTGCATTAAATCAGGAATGATGAAATGGTCTGGACGATTACTTTAAGAAAATAACTGCCTCTGTGAAATTTGGTGTGAACGCGGATGATGTTTACGCTCCTCAGTTGTGGTATCAGATTCCATCAAAAGTAATTCGATCCTCGTTGCATAGACCCATCATGAGAACCGCTCTCCACCGTTTCTATCACCAACTGAACTGGTCTTGAGGTGCGGTCGGATCTTTAGTGGGTGGTAGGAAATCCATCGGATCAGGTCTGTCGGATCAGATCGTACGACCAATCGTACCGTGGATGGGGGCCTTTAGTCCGTGGCCACCGAGATGATAAGGCCTGGTGGATCGCCCGTGACGTCACACCATAAGGCTACAACCCGCTCCGCTCCCCGTACAAGTTTACCTACCTAATATAATGTTTATCAGTATAAAAGATATACTGTTATCTTCGGAAATGTTTGTTCTATAATATTATCAAATAAAAAACCGTAAAACACACAAAGAAAATGCCATTATGAGACTTTAAAGAAATATGCATTAACTTAAACTCTTCGCCATTTAATATTTTGCTCGCAAACATTTTACATGGAGAATATCAAAAGAAGCGGAGTTTAATTAGCTTTCCATTGATATATTTCGTTTAGTGACATGTCATAAATTAATTAGCGGCATGCATAAATTAGCGTTAACTAAATATAAAAAATCATGAAATTGGGTAATTTCCTACTTAATATATGTTTATCAGTATAAAATATATACTGTTATCTTTGGAAATGTATGTTCTATAATATTATCAAATAAAAAAACCGTAAAACACACTAAAAAAATGCCATTATGAGACTTTCAAGAAATATGCATGAACTTAAACTTTTCGCCATTTAATATTTTGAGAAAAAACTTTTTACATGGAGAATATCAATAGAAACGGAATTTAATTAGCTTTCCATTGATATATTTCTTTTTCTGATAAAGGAATTAAAACCATGCATAAATTAGCGTTAACTAAATAAATAACATCATGAAATCGGGTAATTTACCCGATTTCATGATGTTATTTATTTAGTTAACGCTAATTTATGCATGGTTCTAATTAATTTATCAGAAGAAAAAAATATATCAATGGAAAGCTAATTAAATTCCGCTTCTATTGATATTCTCCATGTAAAAAGTTTTTTCACAAAATATTAAATGGCGAAAAGTTTAAGTTCATGCATATTTCTTGCAAGTCTCATAATGGCATTTTTTTAGTGTGTTTTACGGTTTTTTATTTGATAATATTATAGAACAAACATTTCCGAAGATAACAGTATATATTTTATACTGATAAACATATATCAGGTAGGAAATTACCCGATTTCATGATTTTTTATATTTAGTTAACGCTAATTTATGCATGCCGCTAATTCATTTATCACTAAACGAAATATATCAATGGAAAGCTAATTAAACTCCGCTTCTATTGATATTATCCATGTAAAATGTTTGCGAGCAAAATATTAAATGGCGAAGAGTTTAAGTTAATGCATATTTCTTTAAAGTCTCATAATGGCATTTTCTTTGTGTGTTTTACGGTTTTTTATTTGATAATATTATAGAATAAACATTTCCAAAGATAACGGTATATCTTTTATACTGATAAACATTATATTAGGTAGGTAAACTTGTACGGGGAGCGGAGCGGGTTGTATCCTTATGGTGTGACGTCACGGGCGATCCACCAGGCCTTGTCTCTCGGTGGTCTCGCTTAGTCCCATGTCGATTGAATAATTTTGAAGGGGGTTTTGGGCTAAAAACACTTTAGGAGTATTAAATTACAGGAAAAACTCTGCGGTAACGTCTTGCCGCATTCCACAAACTCAGTAGACTCATGGACGTTTGTGTGCGGGTGTGAGTGTGTGTGTATTGGAATCACACGGAACACAAAGGGTTGGAATCACATGGAGCGTGGTCTATCCCGAGGCACTTTGACCAGTGACCAACGACAACAACAACACGATCGGAGTTTGCAATCACATGTTGTCTAATATACGTATACTACTACAAACATCAATATATGGGTCCGAAGGGCCCACAAGCACTTGTGTACGTACTATAGGAGTAGCCGTGTATCTGTGTGTGTGTGTGTGTGTGTGTGTGTGTGTGTGTGTGTGTGTGTGTGTGTGTCTGTCTGTTTTGGGTAGCCGAAACTGTAAATTCAATTTTGATGAGAGTAGGCTCAAAAATCGCAAATAAATCTTAGGTGGTAAGCGGCTTGGTCCCATGTCGATTGAACCATTTTAAAGGGGGTTTTTGGGCTAAAAACACTTAAGGAGTATTAGATTACAGGAAAAACTCTGCGGTAACGTTTTGCCGCATTCCACAAACTCAGTAGACTCATGGACGTTTGTGTGCGTGTGTGAGGCCCGTACCGAGAGTCAAGGCGGTAGAGCGACGAACGACGAACGGCAGACCTTCGCTTACCATATAAGGGGTTTGTTTTGGAAGGAAGAGCAGCGAGGAAGGTTGGCGGTCAAGGTTGAAGACATGGGTACACCCGTGTCTTCGCTCAACCTTCGATGAATTTTTATTACATTCCTAATTTGGAGGGATTAAGAGATATGTTAACACTATATTTTCCAATATGCATTTAAGTATAAGTATAAGATTATTAGGTATTACATATGCGGCAATAAGTGATTTCAGTGACAATAATGCAGGAGGTTCAGGGTATAACGGGTGGCTATTGCATGCTTGAGCCTGCCGCCATCATCAAGGTCGCTGCCAAACCCGCCAGCAAATTTATCTTACCGCACATGTTTACATGGGGGAGATGCTGAGAAGTGCCATAGAGGTAAGGCGAAAAGAGCGCTTTACCAGTCTTCAGGCGCTTTTGTAACAGGCCCGGCTAAGGCACCGGCTCAAGGCTATGTACAGTCGAGATTTCAGGCGCTTTTGCCCTGCCATACACCTCTAAAGCCCAATGCGTGGGTGTGGTCCGAGAATCCTACTAGCCAATCACGCTGCCTGTCTGAGCGCTGTTTAGGCAGCTTCGACCAATCACAAGGCTTGAACACTTCAACACCAAAACAAGAATTTTAGTCCCTCCCTCCCTCACCTCTGCAATAAGGCAACGCTCGCCCCCGCGGCCCGCCGAAAACTGTTTGTCACAAGTATGACATTCATCACAGGTTTTGACCACTTATATATTTTTGCATTGGGACGTGCCACATACCATGATAATCGGAAAACTGTGATGATTCCGAGACTGTGAGTGAAAATTTAATGCAAGCAAAAGTACAGGAGCAAGGAAGAGTTGAATAAAAAAAGGTTAAAGAAAATAAATGTTTATACACGATCTCATTTTGCTCTCATTATCTTATTATAGGTATAGTTTACTGTAATTTTTATAGTCATGATATGCACTAATGTCTCGTGAAGATGATGGTATGTTCAGTTGTCCTAAATATCATCTGGTAATATGATAATACCGTATAATAGTACAACATTTTAGTACGGGCGGAGCACCCTTGGTGACACTTGTCTAGTCGCTTCGCCCTCCGCCCGCCCAACCAACCAACACACAACACAACATTTTTATCGCCAGCATATAAGCTTATAAAAACACCCTATAGTGCCGCGTTTAGTCTTTCACGATCAATTCATACACACCTTGCAACACTATTATTACGTAAACACCAATTGTTACGATGTAGGAACTGAAACAAGGCTGTATTTGCCTTATAAACAGAAGATGAATGTCTGTCAAAGGCCAACAGTAGCTCACTAAGTCAGGGTCTGACCATGCCTTAGTTTCAGCGCCTTTAGCGGTGCCACTAAGGCAGCAATCTCGACTGAGCATCGCGGTGGGAGGGCGTTTCGCCTTACCACAGGCGCCCTAGTGGATAGGGCGCCCTAGCTCGCTCTCAGCATCTAGCCCATGAGCGGTAAGAGAAACTTACGTATACACGCCTCTACTGTTAATTAACTTCATTAAATATATATTTCACCAACTTCATAGTCGATTGCAACGTTTCTGTTGATGTTTTTGATGAGTATACGGGCAAATTCGCATTATAGACTATTTATAGTCGTACAATGGCAACGCAGTTTGAAGGAACACTGTTACCAATACACCGCCGCGTGAGACCTCAACCAACCCTGCATTCCTGTCCACTCTCGGTAACGATTTGAAGGTTCTGCCGCTCGTCGGTACCTCGCCGTTCGTCGCTCTACCGCCTTGACTCTCGGTACGGGCCTGAGTGTGTGTGTGTTGGAATCACACGGAACACAAAGGGTTGGAATCACACGGAACGTGGTCTACCCCGAGGCACTTTGACCAGTGACCAACGACAGTAACAACACGATTGGAGTTTGCACTCACATTGTTGTTTAAAATATACTGCTACTACAAACATCAATACATGGGTCCGAAGGGCCCACAAGCACATGTCTAATATACAATAGGAGTAGCCGTGTGTGTGTTTGTCTGTCTGTCTGTTTTGGGTAGCCGAAACTGTAAATTCAATTTTGATGAGAGTAGACTAAAAAAAATGCAACTAAATCATAGGTGGTAAGTGGCTTGGTCCCATGTCGATTGAATAATTTTGAAGGGTTTTTTGGGCTAGAAACACTTTAGGAGTATTATATTACAGGAAAACTCTGCGGTAACGTCTTGCCGCATTCCACAAACTCAGTAGACTCATGGACGTTTGTGTGCGTGTGTGAGTGTGTGTGTTGGTAAGATCAGAGTAACTTACTTTGGGTAAGATAAGATACTTTGATCCTATCTAGACACTTTGCAAGTACCAACTACAAGGTTATTGACTATACAAAGCGCCCCCACGCCAGGACGAACTTGGTGGGCTCGAACCGCTGACCGAATGCAGGGACGCTACACGCAAGACAACAACTCTACTAATCGAGCCATCCTGACGGGTGTGTGTTGGAATCACACGGAACACAAAGGGTTAGAATCACACGGAACGTGGTCTACCCCGAGGCACTTTGACCAGTGACCAACCAACGACAGCAACAACACGATTGGAGTTTGCAATCACATGTTGTCTAATATACAAATATCAATACATGGGTCCGAAGGGCCCACAAGCACTTGTCCTCTCTAAAATACTGACACCGATAAAATCCTCTCTAAAATATTCATCAATCATTGGGGGCATACGCCGGGGGGCGCGTCGCCTCGCCCACCCTACGACGCCACTCCCGGGGGTCACCACGCGCGAGTTCCCATGCAGGCTCCTTTCCCATACCAAGCAGCTCTCGACAAGAAACATCAACTTGCCCCAGCCACGAGCCTTGTGGGCGCCCCCTTGGCCTCCTCCACGCCGGATTGTCTCTTACAGATACAACCCGATGGGAAGGATCGGTTTCAGGGTAGCGTGCCACATGCCCATATAGCCGAAGTTGGCGCTGACGGACTGTGCAGGTAATAGGCCTCGATTCAGTCTCACGGTGCAATCGCTGATTTGACACGTAATCATCCCAGCGATACCCCATGATTCTGCGAAGACACTTATTACCAAAGGCATTGATTCGTCTCTTCAAGTCACTATTTAGTGTCCATGTCTCACAACCATAGAGTAAGACAGGGATCACAAGCGATTTGAAGATCCGGATCTTTGTCCTCCTGCACAGGTACCGACAACGCCAAATACTCCTGCTGAGCGAGTCCATAACACCGTGGGCTATGCCAATCCGCCGTAAGACTTCTTGACGTGACGTATTCTAAAATACTGACACCGATTAAATCCAAACGCGCACTTGAGAATGTGAGAAATGTACCGCAAGTGGATATGACACCATGGAGCGCGTGGTGATAGCTTCCTCGCTGATAAGAGTACGTGATCTGCTGTTGTCTGTGACGGGAACATTCAGAATCAGATTAGAATCAATGTTTTTAGTAAATTTTTAGTACATTATTTTAGTACATTTTTTAGTACATTTTTAGTACATTATTTTAGTACATATTTTTAATACATTTATTAATACATTATTTTAGTACAATTTTAAAGTACATTCTATTTTAGTATATTTATAGTAAATGTGTTATATTATTTTAGTACATTTTTAGTACATAATTTGAGTACACTTTTTTGTACATTATTTTAGTATATAATTTTAGTACACTTTTTAAGTATATTTTTAAAGTACATGTTAGTACATTTTTAGTACATTTTAAAAGTAAATTTTAGTACATTTTTAGTATATTTTTTAAGTATATTTTTTAGTACATTTTTAGTACATTGTTACCTAGTACATTTTTTAGTACATTTTTTTAGTGCATTCTTTTACAACATTCTTTTAGTACTTTCAGATGTAGGCTACTAATATATTCATAGGTTTCATATATATATATATATATATATATATATATATATAATATATATATATATATATATATATATATATATATATATATATATATATATATATATATATATATATATATATATATATATATATATATATATATATATTCATATAGACCCTTGTAGATGGTCTTTGCTACCGTAGATAACACTATAGTCGCCAGTCACTTGCCACTGCACTAATGTCGCCAGGCACAATATATTATGAATTTTAGCATCACTACAGACTTTTATGTACCACTGAAAAGGCATGCATGCACAGTAGTTTATATTATGTACATCACACTACATGTCTTCAGTGGCACATACAGTTGTGTGATGCTAGAATTCGTAATACCCCAGCAAACACACACGTAAACCTTACTTTTTTTGAGAAGGTAGCGTTTTTTTGGAAAACGTTAGGAAAATTCGTAATATATACGTAAATCATACGTTCACTCTTGAATTGTCTATTTTGTATTTAGGTAGTGTTTTGGTTACGTCCCCTACGATACGTTTTTTCAACGTAATTAAGACGTTATAGTAATACGTGTTTCTTCTACTAAAATTTTACGTAGTGGTTTTTTACGTTTCAATTACGTATTTATAACATCATGATGTAAGTGATATTAGAGAATTTAAAACGTTATATATACATAATGAATACGTGGATACATATGTTTAAAGATAGTAAGTATTACGTTAATATAAATTGTGTAGTTGTATTTAGGTAGTGTTTGGTTACGTCCCCTACAATACTTTTTTCAACGTAATGAAGACGTTACAGAAATACGTGTTTCTTCTACTAAATTAATAATATTTACGTACCGTAGTGGTTTTACGTTTCAATTACGTATTTAAAACCCATCATGATGTAACGTGATATTAGGGGATTCAAAACGTTATATTACATAATGAATACGTGGATACATATGTTAAAGATACGTAAGTATTACGTTAATATGAATTGTCTATGTTGTATTTAGGTAGTGTTTGATTACGTCGCTACAATACGTTTTTCAACGTAATTAAGACGTTACAGAAATACGTGTTTCTTCTACTAATATATTACTTAGTGGTTTTACGTTGCAATTACGTACTTATAACATCATGATGTAACGTGATATTAGAGGATTCAAAACATTATATATACATAATGAATACGTGGATACATATGTTGAAGATACGTAAGTATAACGTTTTAAACACGTTTATAGCACCTTTAATTTTTTTTCTTTTTATGATTTTGTGACGGAAATACATATGGTTTACATTCAAAATACGGTTGCTTGGATGAAGAAATTTAATTTAAAGTAAATAGTAAATTTCAGGCAGGGCCCCATGGTTATTATGCATGTACTGTTTCTTATTATAGTCTATGTATAAACGTTTTCTATTAGGTTCATATTAGAGAAAATGTTAATTAATACGGTATACAATTATAATTTCTAGTATATCAAATTGTATTATTTGTTATGCTATTATATAATCAAATGTAATGATTTCAAACTTTTAAACGGAAACTTAAAATATATTCAAACTATAATCAATAAAAAAGTCACATACATGATATTATGGGATATTGGGACTATTTAGATTTTTTATTTTGTAGGATTCAAAATATCTGAAGGGACTATATATTTTCACATTGGCACGAGGATCATTAAGTAAAAGCTAACCTACTGTGGCACGACATAATAATCACCTCATAAACAGGGTGGGCACTAGCTTACTGCCCTTAGTCACATAACCACATCCTTTACCTTTCTTTTAATGCACATAGACAACAGCTAGTGGCAAGGTTTCTGCAACGGAAGGAGCTGTAGCAAGAACCTTTGCAGAAAGGTAATGGCACATTCAACCAGGAAGGTTGTGGCAATGTGCTTGCTAAAGGTAGTAGTAACGTAGTAAAAACGTAATGGGATGTAGCAAATAGGTTGTGAGAAGGTGATGGTACGTGATCAGAAGGTAGTACAAAGGTTGTAGCTACGTGCAAATGGTTGTGGCAATGTGTTTGCTGAAGGTAGTAGTAACGTAGCAAAAACGTAATGGGATGTACCAAATAGGTTGTGAGAAGGTGATGGTACTTGATCAGAAGGTAGTACAAAGGTTGTAGTTACGTGCAAATGGTTCCCAAAATGTTGTATAAAGGTTGTCAGTTACGTAGTGAAATACGTAGTTAGGACGTACCTGGGCGTCCACACAAATTCGTACTAGTTACGTATTTTTGCTACGTAAAAGTTACAAAACCGCTACCTTTATATTACGTAAAAAATACGTAACTGTGTTAGCTGGGATATTGTGCCTGGCGACATTAGTGTAGTGGTAAGTGACTGGCGAATATATTGTTATCTACGGTAGAATCTCCGGCCAGACCCCAGCAGTGTCTGGCCTGGCTAGCACTGCTGGATAGACAGCTCACTTAGCTAGACCTGACAAGTGCTTGTGGGCCCTTCGGACCCATGTATTGATGTTTGTAGTAGTAGTATATATTAAATAATTAGACAACATGTCACGCAGTGGCGTAGCTACGGGTGGGCCTGGGTGGGCACGTGCCCACCCACGAGAAGCCGGTGCCCGCCCAGGTGCCCACCCACTGGCCACGGCTGCCGTGTGGTGTGGGAGCCGTGTTCCACTAGGTAGGACTGAGGGAGCATGCATGGAGTATTATAAATAATTTCTACTGATGACTTACCCTCGACCTCAAATACAATAAATATTTTTCCTCTGCTTGAAAGAAAGAAACATGCCTCTGAGTGAGTTAAATTCATATACTTTCTATTGATCACTTTTAATAGCAACGAACACAACTAAATTACACTAGTTACCCTTACAAATTTTCTATAATGCCTTGTGTTGGTACTTAATTGGTACGTGTCTCCCTCTTAATTGACTGCACAGTTCTTCTCATTATTGGAAAAACTGTATGTATTCATCAGTGGATCTTATGTCCATGCAAAATGTTTGGATGTGCAAAAGGAAATGTATTCCAATGAGCAAACTAGAGAGCTACAACGACTTTTAGATACCAGATGGGCTTGCAGGTATGATACTTGCAAAGTAATGAAAGAGAGACTGAATGCCGTTCTGCATGTTCTAGAAGGTTTATCAAATGACTGCAATGCTGACAGAGCTATTGATGCAAGAAGACTTTTAGGTCAAACAGACGCTGGGTTTGCTATGAAGCTAGCCATTATGACACATATTCTTGGTAGGATAAATCAGTTATCAAATTTGCTACAATCAGCCAATCTTGACATGGTAAAAGCTGTAGAATTAATTGAAACTGTAAGAGCCCACCCTGAAGAAATGCGGTCAGACCAAGCCTCTTTTGATGCTTTGTGGGATGAAGTTGAGAGAAACTCAGCAGCTCATGGTTTTGACACTTCAGAGTGTAGAATGTGTAGATCACCAAGGAAACGGAAACTGTCTACAAAATTGCAGGATTTTGTTGTTACTGATTATATTGGAAAACAGTCAGGGAACACACACTCTGATTTCAGTGTTAAGGATTCAACACGAATTAACTTCTTCTATCCTATTCTAGATCATATGTTAACAGACATGACAAGGCGTTTCAATAATGAAGCATGCGAACTTATGAAAGCATTACAGGCACTGAATCTACAAAGTAAGGAGTTCTTATCTTTTGAGAAAATGTCTGGACTTATTCATGCATTTCGTGCTAATGAGGAAGATCTTAACCATGAGCTGCACTCTGTAAAACGCATGTTAGAAAGACGCTATAAGGATGTAAGTGACAATGAAAAGCCCAAATCACTGTTAGATTTAGTGAGAATTCTTGGTCCATATGAAGAGGCATTTCCTGAGTTCTACAGACTGGCCAAAATTTATGTAGTATTACCTGTGTCATCAGCTGATCAGCAGAGGGAAGCTTTTCTGCTCTGAAATTAATCAAAACTACACTGAGAAATACAATGGGCAATGAGAGATTAGGTAATCTTGCTGTGTTGTCAATTGAAAGCAGGCGAGTTAAAAGCCTTGATTTAGAAGAATTTGTTGATAAGTTTGCTGAGAACCACAAGAACAGAAGAATTCTGCTTAAGTGAGGTATTTTCACTTTCTCAGTGGAAATTTTTATTTTATTTGTCTGCTGCTTTAAAACTTCTGCATTTTTAAAAAATTTCAGTATCAATTATGTTATTTCTATTTTGTATAAGTGGTAATATATGTATTTAATTTTTGGTCATGACTGCTTTATTTCGTTCTCCATCAGCAACTGGATGATACCCTACAGTACTCAACACACACTCCTAGAATAAAATCTAATAACTTTCCATAGTCCATACGACATCAGATAAACTCTTGATATCGGTCAGAATGCAAAATATGCAAGGGGGGGGGGGGGGTTTCTTGGCACTGTAAGTGAAAGTAAGTCCCCAGTCCCCACCAAACTCCTCAGCTGTATGGGCTTGTTCAGCTCATCTAGTGCCCACCCATAATCAGCTGTGCCCTCCCAGGTGCCCACCCAATCATAAATACCTAGCTACGCCACTGAACATGTGATTGCAAACTCCAATCGTGTTGTTGCTGTCGTTGGTCACTGGTCAAAGTGCCTCGGGGTAAACCACGTTCCGTGTGATTCCAACCCTTTGTGTTCCGTGTGATTCCAACACATACATACTCACACACGCACACTCCGTACCCAGCTAACCATCACCGGCGGGCCGACGTAGGCCGTAGAGCGGCGAACGGCGGCCGCCGGCGGCAAATTTACCTCCGTCAGCCCTCCGGAGGCCCGCTGGTGTATTTTCAGACGGGATAATTTACTATGTTGAAAATTAATGTACAGAATTTCAAGAATTGAATATTTCTATGTGTAAACATTTTGAAACAACAGTTATATGATTATCTTGATGTAGTATTACATCAGTAGTGACAAGCAGCGGCAACTTGACGTCAATCCTCCGGAGGCCAGCTAGTAGGTATTTGTAAGTGGGAAATATTAATTTCATATTATATATATTAACTCAGTAATATACATAGTATCTCAATATCGGTACCATCACTAGTATTAGGCCTGTTCAAGCTATTAAAAATTGTTATAAAAGTTTTTATAATAATTTATAGAAATTATCATATATCAGTTTATTTCAAATATTTCCAGCTTTATCAGGAACACCCAGAGATACATAGAAATAAAGATGAGATACGTACATAGGAAGGAGTTTACATGGAAAAAAATTATCAGTTAGTCTGTGTGTTTTATCATATAAAAATAACACTTGATTAACCGCGGCGAAGATTATTACGGAATAACACAAGGTCATATTTTCCCTTATTTCAATAACTTCCAACATATTATCAACACATATCAATACTCAACGGTACACCTAATATGGAATATGTAGATGATGGAGTTAACATATGAATAATATCATGATTTAGAATAGAATATTATTTGAAATCTTTTCCCAGCTATCAATGTACTAAACTGCCAGACGTACGATAACCATTACAAAGGGTTATAAACCCACAAAAGGCCTAAATTGTCACCCTTAACCACTCGATAACATAATGAGAACTTAGTTATAACATGTTTTCGCTCCTTCATTATATCGAAATAGACTGAATAATATAAATAATTGCAGTACGACACGTTTTTTTAGGAATTCCTTGACGGCGCCTGGCGCTGTGTCTGAGTGAAAATAATCAGTTAGTTGGAAAACGCACGAGTGGGTGGATGTTATGTTGTTCGCCGCAACCTATATCCTTCTACATGGCTGTTCACGCCGTTCAGTGTTCCACGTACACCAGCATGTAAACTTGTGGTGCCAGGGTTTTTGTAGGTTGTTACTGACACCTTTATATGAATGATATTAATTGGTTAGGATTTTACATTGATTTCAACTGAATTGAGAATTGAAATTTGTCTTATGACTTCACTATTTAATTATAGTACGAACACTTCTCGCTGCGGAGAGTACTGAAATGGGAATGAACTTAAGGGGAAGGGGTAGGAGTTAAGGTTAAGGGGAAGGGGTAGAAGTTAAGGAGTAAGGGGAAATGCTGCCACCAGCTCAAGCGAGTAGTTCTCTGGTTTACTCCCTGAGCGCGTTTGAATAGATATATGATTTATTTGGTAGTCGGGGTTGATACTTAGAATTACACCGAGTAAGGCTGAAAACTCTTTTTGGAAGTGTGGGGAAGTATTGTCCTAACACAGAATAATCACCTGAGGTTTCTACTAAATAACACAAGAACTATATTTGAAGCATCATCCTATTTATTCATCATGAAATATTATTTCTCTTGTTTGAGATTTCAGACACGTTTAGATGTAAGACATAGATGTAAGCTCTCATCCGACACAGGAAAGCTCTCTAACCCGGCACCGGAAAGCTCTCCAATCTGACACAGAAAAGCTCTCCAATCTGACACAGGAAAGCTCTCCAATCTGATACAGGAAAGCTCTCCAATCTGACACAGGAAAGCCCTCTAACCTGACACAGGAAAGCTCTTGAGAGCATAACCTCCCTCACTGAATCCTATTAATGAATTTTCATTTACGTATGTAACATACCGCTGAATACTTATAGGTATACATGGAGAATATAAGGGGGGAATATAAGAGTAATAATGTTGTTTGTGTTCACTTAAAAACCATGTGACGGGGTTTTTCGTCAGACTGAGACGTCCGTCGAAGCCTTGAAAGGAGTGGAGAGACGACTCTTAATAACACTTATAAGGATGGGGGGCAGGCCTCCTATGCGTTAATGAAACCGAACAACGGTACCTATATATGAGAATATAGATAGATATATTATAACAAGAAGGGGGGAGGGGAATAGGAGCGAGGTACCGCATGTCTTACCTTGAAAGGAGTGGAGAGACGACTGGCTCTCTCGTGGTAACTAAGGCGAGGTTGGGATGAGTGGCGGGAAAAAGGGGAATGTTCGGATCCTATGAAACGGCCTCTCCTGAAGGGATTATCAGACCTCGAATGACTCTAATTAACTAATGAAACAAGTATACCTATGAAATGGCTGCCTATAGTACAGTTCTTTTACTTTGATATAGAAGAATTTAATATGTTTACTCTAATATGCAGGGAAAGATATTCTCCCTTTGTGGGTAGCCTTCGAACATGTGTTTCAGAGCGACGAGGTAGGGAAAACGGGATAGAAATTTGGTCGACTCTCAATTTAGCGAATAATACGACTAACCCACCCATTTATGAATGTGATCTTTCACTATGGTGACTATTTTGAAGGACATTAAGAGTCTAAGAGTGTTCCTTGATCTGATAGGAAGGTGAGGAAAGGAGGAAAGTTTTTGAATCTACCAGTTACCGATGATCGCGAAATAAATGTCCCACGCATTTTGACTCGTATCCGGAGTGTATGGGGGGAGGGAGTGAGGGAAGGGGGGGAAGATAGAAGTGAGAGATAGAAAGAAAGAAGATAAATTTCACGAGAAACGAAAAGATTGAATTGACCTTAATATGATAGGAATACCTTTTTCCTTCTTAAATACATAACCCGGGAATTGTAGGATAGGAATTCCCATCCTATCTCTTCCGAATAACGGGCATTACAAACTCAATAACGAAAATGTTTTTGTACTTATGAAATAAACAATGTCCGTAGCAATCTCCTTTTCATCGTATTACTGGATAACGACACAGGAATATTTCTGGTTAAATTTTCTAAGCATATTGCATTATATAGTAATGTTTTTTATAAGTGTTGAACAGCCCATTAGTATTAATCGGCTAATGGGTTGTGCAACACCCCTTAAAACATTACTATATCTGCAATATACTTAGAAAGTATAATCATAAATATTCCTCAATCAGTTAATATAACAGCGGCAAATGGTCATATGCCCTACGGCGGGCCGCTGGGAGTGGCCCGCCGGTGAGCCTCTGAGCAAATTCCCAGCGGCCCTAAGTCGTACACTTCCGTCGGGCCGCCGATAAGACATACGGAGGGCCTCCGGAGGCCCTCCGTCTTTGTGTTTGCTGGGTAGTGTAGTGTAGTCACACAGACAGGGTACTCCGTAGTGTAGTGGTTAGCACGCTCAGTTCACAACCAAGAAGTCCCGGGTTCGATCCCCGGGCGGAGCGGAAACATATGGGCTGTTTCCTTAAAACCCCAGCCCCTGTCCACCCAGCAGTAAATGGGTACCGGGTGTCAGTCGGGGGTTTGTGACCCCCCTCCTGGGGTGGTGGCTTCGGTCTACACTAACCACTACCCAGCAAACACAAAGACGGAGGGCCTCCGGAGGCCCTCCGTATGTCTTATCGGCGACCCGACGGAAGTGTACGACGTAGGGCCGCTGGGAATTTGCTCAAAGGCTCACCGGCGGGCCGCTCCCAGCGGCCCGCCGTAGGGCATATGACTATTTGCCGCTGTTATATTAACTGATTGAGGAATATTCATGGTTATACTTTCTAAGTATATTGCAGATATAGTAATGTTTTAAGGGGTGTTGCACAACCCATTAGCCGATTAATAGACTAATGGGCTGTTCAACACTTATAAAAACATTACTATATAATGCAATATGCTTAGAAAATTTAACCAGAAATATTCCTGTGTCGTTATCCAGTAATACGATGAAAAGGAGATTGCTAGGATCATAATTGCTACGGACATTGTTTATTTCATAAGTACAAAAACATTTTCGTTATTGAGTTTACATGCTGGTGTACGTGGAACACTGAACGGCGTGAACAGCCATGTAGAAGGATATAGGTTGCGGCGAACAACATAACAACATCCACCCACTCGTGCGTTTTCCAACTAACTGATTATTTTCACTCAGACATAGCGCCAGGCGCCGTCAAGGAATTCCTAAAAAAACGTGTCGTACTGCAATTATTTATATTATTCAGTCTATTTCGATATAATGAAGGAGCGAAAACATGTTATAACTAAGTTCTCATTATGTTATCGAGTGGTTAAGGGTGACAATTTAGGCCTTTTGTGGGTTTTTAACCCTTTGTAATGGTTATCGTACGTCTGGCAGTTTAGTACATTGATAGCTGGGAAAAGATTTCAAATAATATTCTATTCTAAATCATGATATTATTCATATGTTAACTCCATCATCTACATATTCCATATTAGGTGTACCGTTGAGTATTGATATGTGTTGATAATATGTTGGAAGTTATTGAAATAAGGGAAAATATGACCTTGTGTTATTCCGTAATAATCTTCGCCGCGGTTAATCAAGTGTTATTTTTATATGATAATACGCACAGACTAACTGATAATTTTTTTCCATGTAAACTCCTTCCTATGCACGTATCTCATCTTTATTTCTATGTATCTCTGGGTGTTCCTGATAAAGCTGGAAATATTTGAAATAAACTGATATATGATAATTTCTATAAATTATTATAAAAACTTTTATAACAATTTTTAATAGCTTGAACAGGCCTAATACTAGTGATGGTACCGATATTGAGATACTATGTATATTACTGAGTTAATATATATAATATGAAATTAATATTTCCCACTTACAAATACCTACTAGCTGGCCTCTGGAGGATTGACGTCAAGTTGCCGCTGCTTATCACTACTGATGTAATACTACATCAAGATAATCATATAACTGTTGTTTCAAAATGTTTACACATAGAAATATTCAATTCTTGAAATTCTGTACATTAATTTTCAACATAGTAAATTATCCCGTCTGAAAATACACCAGCGGGCCTCCGGAGGGCTGACGGAGGTAAATTTGCCGCCGGCGGCCGCCGTTCGCCGCTCTACGGCCTACGTCGGCCCGCCGGTGATGGTTAGCTGGGTAAGGATGAATGATAAAAAATGTTGATATGGAGACGGGGCCATACGAGCGTTGCTCTGGCCCTGTAAAATACAACTAGATGAATACAAACGTCCATGAGTCTACTGAGTTTGTGGAATGCGGCAAGACGTTACCGCAGAGTTTTACCTGTAATTTAATACTACTAAAGTGTTTTTAGCCCAAACCCCCCCTTCAAAATGATTCAATCGACATGGGACCAAGCCGCTTACCACCTACGATTTATTTGCGATATTTTGAGCCTACTCTCATCAAAATTTGATTTACAGTTTCGGCTACCCAAAACAGACAGACAGACAGACAGACACACACACACACACACACACACACAGACACACGGCTACTCCTATAGTATATTAGATTATTTGATACCTGATACCTGATTATATAGGAACTATACCTCGTGTATATAGGTCCCGCGGCCTCTTGTAGCTTCCTTAATTTCTTATGTTCTTATGTAACTGAGAACTGGGCCCTAGGTCTGAGAAGGGATTATAACTGTTCAGATTTCCCGTAAGCCCTGAAAGAAGGATAAATATTGATAAGCAATTTAACCCCTTGAGACTCAGAACATAATTTCCTTTGTAATTTGGGTACCATTAGACGATTTACAGTGAATATAAGCAATGTTTTATAGATATGACCTGTTTAATTACTAAAAAAAAAAAAATAGTATCCTTATCCACTACCGTAGGCAGGTAACGTAGGTAGTAGGTACGTAGCTAATTTGGTATATTCAGGTACTTTTCGTAATCTTATGGCTAACAACATACATTTTTTTATATAGTAAAGGAAGAGCTGGGCGTGAAGGGGTTAAAGTAGTCATATATAGGTACTAAGCTGCTGCTACTATATATTATACAAACTACATTTCAGAGGTTATCGCCTTCTTCCTTGCCTCTGCATGCTTCAGCGTGTTGAAGTGTGGAGTGACCTTGAGACTTTTGACAGCACATCATACATACATATACATACAGAGCATATGCATCATGAAAACTAACAACTTCTTTATAAGTTTTGAATTCTAGGTGGAAAAATATGATATTTAATCTATATTTTATGGAAGAAATGGTAGTAGGGATCAATAGCATGGGAGATATAATACTGTACGATGACTACGATGTACTGTACGATGAGGAGGCTACGTGCGCAGACCGTACGTCACATTCCCCGCCAGAACTTAAAAATCTTATAATCCATATTTTTGTTGTCAGCTCATAAGCATCCATTGATACGTTACATTGAATAGTAGATAAATAACTTTTGATATTTATTAATTTATTTCCCATACAAGAACTCATCAGAATGTCGTATTCATAATAGTTTTACTTGGAAAGTGAGTAGCCGATCAGCTGATTGTCTGGTGGCGGCTGGCGGGAGGAGGAACAACACTGCTCAGTACCGAGGCTTTGGGGATCGTTATACAACCATGAAGCTGGTTAGATTAATGTTTATGTTATCCATGATGAGTGTGTGTCAAGCAGGGCTATTTTCCTGGCTGTTTAAGAAGAAGAAGCCCCAAGACGAGCACCGGCAGGATGGGGCGCCAGGCTACCAAGGTGAGATTTGAAGTAACGGACCTAGCACTGTAGGGGTGCAGTCAGTTCGTACCCAAGTTGTTTCGTACACCTATAAGTTGTTTCGTAGTCTATATGAAACCATAGTCGTTTCGTACACTCACCTCAGAGTTGAACTTCTTTTTTTTACTAAAGTTACGAGACTACTTACTTGATACTTGAATCTTATAATCCATATTTTTTTTGTCAGCTACACCAGATATTTACGAAAAAACTCAAAATCAGTGTACGAAACAACTAACAAAACCTGGGTACGAAACAACTTGTGTACGAAACTCCCTGTAACCTCACTGTATTGAGTCATGTCACTGATTCATGTAATGTCACTAATGCTTGAGTCATGTCATTAATGCTTGATGCTTGTCTGGTCAAACGTAGGTAGTCAGGTCAGGAGCAACCCAGTTATTCTTCGTATTAACAGGGGAAACATGACTTGGAGACAAAACTGAGGATATTTAGGTATTATTTTAGTGTTTGCCCATACTCCCCCCTCTCCCCCAAAACAAGCTTGGGGACCTGGGGGAATGCGGGATATTTGGCTGAGGTCCAAAATATGCGTCGCAACCACAGTTTTTGGATAGGTGTATTTACGATAGATGTTTGCAATGGATAAATGGGTTGTTGAAATTTATAGATCTTAATTTATAGATTATACATTTCAGGACATTTAGAAGACCCCGCAGAAGTTAAGGAAGTTATCACGACTTTAAAAATACCCTTTGAGATCAAGTCTTCAGATGAAAAGTTCCTGAAGGAGGCCACAGCACTTAGCGCCATCAAGTTGTCAGAATTAGACATATGCCATCATACGGTAAGAAGCATGTTTATTAGGGTGCTGGTGTGTGTGTGCGTGCGTGTTTGTGTGTGTATGTGTGTGTGTGATCTTTGAAATTTGATATGGCATTAGGTTTCTATAACTGCATTTTTTTTTTTTACTTTTTACATCACAAAGGACACAACAAAAAGAGGTAACACAAGGCCCGCTTAGTTGCCAGTCCCTTTAAAGAAGACAGTAAGAGAATAAAAAAAAGGGTGGGCCAATTTAGTTCGAGAGGTGTCTTGTCTTGTTACTCTTCTCTTGAAAAGATTTAAGTCGTAGGAAGCAAAGGGAAAATATTATATGGCTAAAACAATAATAATAATTATTATAATTATTAGGTTTCTATAGCTGCATATTAACACTTGGCTTTTTGTGTCTTGCAGGTTATCTTAGCTCTTCAGAAATCATGTACAGAGCTAAATGAAGAGGACTTGTCAAAGGTTGCTGTCAATCTTCTCAACTGTCAGTCAGCTGTTGAAAATCGAGCAACGTTTCCCTGCACAAGTGACATGGTGAGAAGCTGCCTGTTTCATGACATCACGTTTCTGAGTTGTACAGTAAAAACCTGCTTTGAACGATACTTCTTAAATTGTACTTCTGTTAAATCTACACCTTTTCACTCTCAAATTAAAACAACTGAATTTCAAAATATAATAGATAAATTTTTTCTTTTAATTTGAAATTCAATTATTTTAATTTGAAGTTCAGTTACTTTGATTTGAAGTTCAGTTATTTTAATTTGAAGTTCAGTTGTTTTAATATAAACTTCAGTTGTTTTAATATAAACTTAATTTGTTTTAATTTAAACTTTAGTTGTTTTAATTTAAACTTCAGTTGTTTTAATTTAAACTTCAGTTGCTTTAATTTAAACTTCAGTTGTTTTAATTTAAACTTCAGTTTTTAATTTAAACTTCAGTTGTTTTAATTTAAACTTCAGTTGCTTTAATTTAAACCAGTTGTTTTAATTTGAGATTCACTTTGTTTTAATTTTAAGTTCAGTTCTTTTAATTTGAAGTTCAGTTCTTTTAATTTGAAGTTCAGTTCTTTTAATTTGAAGTTCAGTTCTTTTAATTTGAAGTTCAGTTCTTTTAATTTGAAGTTCAGTTCTTTTAATTTGAAGTTCAGTTCTTTTAATTTGAGAGTGAAAAGGTGTAGTTTGGCTTATGACACCAGACTATTTTTGGCTGCAAGTTATCTGCAAATTGTTAGGCTTGGGGCATGGTCTGTGTTTGAGAGGAAAGGTGTTCCATGTACAGGTTTTGTCAAGGCATTCACATGATTAAGTGTGATTGTGAAGCCTGATGGTTTAGTGATAAATGATAAGCATGTTTGGCTCATAACCAAGGATTCCTGGCTAGACAGGAAGGATATCGGTTTATCTTAACCCCTTGAGACCCGAACGTAATTTCCATTGTAATTTTACTACCATTAAACAATTTTTAGTTAATGTAAACAATATTTTATAGATATGACCTGTTTAGTATCCTTGTCGACTAACTAATTTGGTATATTTAGTTACTTTTTTGTAATTTTATGGCTCGACAAATGACAATTTTTTATAGCAAAGGAAAGATCTGGGTGTGAAGGGGTTAAATGTTGCTAGCTAATTATAGAAACTTCTTCCCCATCAGTCACTTTCAGATTGCACTAAGGATATGGACTCCAACACTTGGAACGCGTACCACATTGTTTCCAACCGAGCCCGGGCTGTGTGCTACGCTTCACGCCAGGAACAGTTTGGAGCCAAAACTCAAATGGCTGTAAATATTTTAATGCACACTGCAGAAGAACAAATAAAATCCATGAGTGATTTACAAGTAAGTCATTTATCTTGTTGGTGTTGCTTTTCTTTGCCTGTATGCATCCGGGTGATATTAAAATTATTAAAATTATTATTATAGAGGTATATAGCTAGTATCAATTATTTGCTTTAGTACTTAAGTTCATTCCCTCGTCCATATATTATGTTTTTTTTTTTTTTGTATGCCTTCGGGTGAGAATAAAATTATTATTATTATTATTATTATGATAGGAATTGGGTCATACAAGCTCAGGCATAACTATTTTCTCAGGGTCCACATATAGTGTTGGATTACACATACAGTAGGTATAAACTTTTCAATAATTGGCAACTGTCTTATTCTTTATAGGGTGGTAAATGATTGGAATGGACTCAGTCATCAGGTAGTTAGTCAAAAGGGAGTTTTAAAATGAGGCTAGATAAAATCATGGATGGGGATGAAAGGTGGATGTAGGTAGTGTTAAGTAACAGGAACTACCACGTGTAGGTCTCGCGGCCTCTTGTAGCTTCCTTATTTTCTTATGTTCTTATGTTTCCCTACTTAACAAATCCATTTACACCGCTTCATAAATGAATATTCCCTTAATTTCTTTCCAAGTATTATCCCCCACTTCATAAAAAACACTTCCCGAGTATCAACATTTCCAACACCCATCTTCCGCTGCCATTCCCGCTTCATGCTGAGATGATAAACATGTCCAAACAAACAAACAACAACCATGAGTACCCACAAACAACAACAACAACAACAACAACACCAATACCACCACCACCCACAAACAACAATAACAACAACATCTTATTATAGGATGGGCAGAAGGTTCTTGGCAAAGCCACATCGGACACCCTTGACTCCCTCAATCAAGGGCACCAACACCTCCAGCAGCAGCAGCAGCAGCTCTCGGCAGCCCACCAACACGTGCACAGCTATATCTCACAAAACTTAAGAGAACTTTCAAGAGAGAAGAAGTTGATTGCATCGGGCCAGAGGGAACTTGCCCTTATCACAGAGTCCATCAAACGAAAAATAGGTGGGTTTGGCTTTGTGTTTTTTTTATATTCAAACTGGAAAAGCGTAGATTTAAAAAGGAAATAGGGAAAAACTGGTTCACAAATAGGGTGGTAAATGATTGGAATGGACTCAATCGTCAGGTAGCTAGTGCGGAGTCAATAGGGAGCTTTAAAAGGAGGCTGGATAAATTCATGGGTGGGGATGAAAGGTGGATGTAGGTAGTGTTAAGTAACAGGAACTACCTCGTGTAGGTCTCGCGGCCTCTTGTGGCTTTCTTATGTTCTTATGTTCTATGCTTATTTTTCCTGAAGGTATTGGAAGATACTACTGCAGCTGTAGTTACATCTTCCCTCACCTCCTTCCCACCCTTTTTTCATCCCACTCTATATCCTCTCGCCCCCAACTTTTTTTCTCTCCCTGTTACAGTCCATCTCATTTTAAACTCCCTTCATTATCCTCCCTCCCTCCCATACCCTCTATAACCCCTTTACAGGTAGCTACATAGTCATGGGTAATAAATTTGATGTGCAACCGACTCTTATCAGTGTGACATATTGAATTCACTGTTGGAATCATATTTGTCTGCAGAGGAGGCCAAGCAGCAGCTGATGAGCCAGGAGAACAGTCAGAGGGCAGGCCATGACCTCATCCTTCAGGACCTCTCCAGGATACAGGACAACGCACTCCATATTTGGCAGAAACTAGGTAAGTGTGTTTTGAAATCATTACCAATGCCATTTCAGTTTTATTTCGGACCTTAAGATGTATTAAAACTGTTACAATTCCCTCTCGCTCCCACCCACTTCCATCATTCCCTCACACACACATGCACACACACACACACGCCCATCACACACACCCCATCACACACACACACACCCATCACACACACACACACCCATCACACACAAACACACACACACGCGCCTTCCCCTAACCCCTTCACGCCCAGATCTTTCCTTTGCTATATAAAATCGTCCGTTGTTTGCCATAAAATTACGAAAAGTAACTTAATATACCAGATTAACTAATGGACAAGGATACTAAGCAGGTTATATCTCAAAATATAACATATATTCATTAAAATTGTCTAATGGTATCCAAATTACAATGGAAATTACGTTGTGGGCTTCAAGGGGTTAATACTCGATAGCATGCAAGAGGGAAGAATGTATGGAACTACAAACACTTCTATGAATACAACACAATACAATAGAACTAGAATACTATAGAACTACATAATAAATACTACAAATACACTACTATAGAACTACACATATAATAGAATACTATAGAACTACAAACACTTCTATGAACAAAACACAACTCACTATGATTACTTTGCAAATTTATGTGTGTGTGTCTGTGTGCGTTGGGGGGAAGGGGCGGTTACAGGGGTTGATAGGGGTTTATATGGGTTGGTAGGGGTTTATATGGGTTGGTAGGGGTTTATATGGGTTGGTAGGGGTTTATATGGGTTGGTAGGGGTTTATATGGGTTGATAGGGGTTATAGGGTTTGGTAGGGGTTTATAGGGTTGTAGGGGTTTATATGGGTTGGTAGGGGTTTATATGGGTTGGTAGGGGCTTATAGGAGTTTATATGGGTTGGTAGGGGTTTATATGGGTTGGTAGGGGTTTATATGGGTTGGTAGGGGTTTATATGGGTTTGGTATGGGTTTATATGGGTTTTGTAGGGGTTTATATGGGTTGGTAGGGGTTTATATGGGTTGTAGGGGTTTATATGGGTTGGTAGGGGTTTATATGGGTTGGTAGGGGTTTATATGGGTTGTGGTAAGGGGTTTATATGGGTTGGTAGGGGTTTATAGGGGTTTGATAGGGGTTGGTAGGGGTTTATAGGGTTTGGGATAGGGGTTTTATGGGTTGGTAGGGGTTTATATGGGTTGGTAGGGGTTTATATGGGTTGGTAGGGGTTTATATGGGTTGGTAGGGGTTTATATGGGTTGGTAGGGGTTTATATGGGTTGGTAGGGGTTTATATGGGTTGGTAGGGGTTTATATGGGTTGGTAGGGGTTTATATGGGTTGGTAGGGGTTTATATGGGTTGGTAGGGGTTTATATGGGTTGGTAGGGGTTTATATGGGTTGGTAGGGGTTTATATGGGTTGGTAGGGGTTTATATGGGTTGGTAGGGGTTTATATGGGTTGGTAGGGGTTTATATGGGTTGGTAGGGTTTATATGGGTTGGTAGGGGTTTATATGGGTTGGTAGGGTTTATGGGTTGGTAGGGGTTTATTGGGTTGTAGGGGTTTATGGATGGGGTTTTATGGTTGTAGGGGTTTATATGGGTTGGTAGGGGTTTATATGGGGTTTTGGTAGGGGTTTATATGGGTTGGTAGGGGTTTATATGGGTTGGTAGGGGTTTATATGGGTTGGTAGGGGTTTATATGGGTTGGTAGGGGTTTATATGGGTTGGTAGGGGTTTATATGGGTTGGTAGGGGTTTATAGGGGTTGGTAGGGGTTTATATGGGTTGGTAGGGGTTTATATGGGTTGGTAGGGGTTTTATGGGTGGTAGGGGTTTATATGGGTTTGGGGTTAGGGGTTTATAGGGGTTGGTAGGGGTTTATAGGGGTTGGTAGGGGTTTATAGGGGTTGGTAGGGGTTTATAGGGGTTGGTAGGGGTTTATAGGGGTTGGTAGGGGTTTGTAGGGGTTTATAGGGGTTTATATGGGTTGGTAGGGGGTTTTAATGTTTTCTTGATCCCATTCAGACACCAGCACTCAGAATATATTACAAGCTCACGAAGAGACTGTGCAGCAGTATGGTCGCCTGACGGATGACATGCAGCGGATGAATGCCACCGTGCACCACCTGATGGATGTGTTGCAATCCACCAAGCAGGGAGTGGAAGACAAGCTGTCGTGGATCACCTCGCTCGTGGGTGGCACCGACAACACTGTGCAAAAAGTGTACGCCTGTGTTCTGCACGTTGCTATTTCTTCGTGGGAATGGTCTCCGCAAGTTTTCTTCAGGTAGGTTTCTTTTGACCATTTTTTCCCACCCTCTGGCACTGATAAATGATTGGAATAGGGTGGTAAATTATTGGAATTGGGTGGTAAATGATTGGAATAGGGTTAGTTTTAAAAGGAGGCTGGATAAATTCATGGATGGGGAAGAGAGGTGGATGTAGGTAGAGTTAAGCAACAGGAACTACCTCGTGTAGGTATCACAGCCTCTTGTAGCTTCCTTATTTTCTTACGTTCTTATGACCCTCACCTTGACCCACTTGGTGCAGGTGCCGTACTTGTCCCGGGTGGCCCTGGTGGTCCTGGTGCCCCTCAATGCCCTCTCACAGATCAAACACGACTCTAGTCTTCAGTTCTCCACACTCACCATCGTCCTTGGTTTTTGTATCTTTGGTAAGTATTCTCATTTTGTATAATTTTGATAATTGAAAGCGTATCATTGGCCATTTAACCTCATACAAATTATGGAAAAACTGACATAAGCCCTTTCACGCCCAGAACGTAATTTCCATTGTAATTTGGGTGCCATTAGACTATTTTTAGTGAATATAAACAATATTTTATAGATATGACCTGTTTAGTATCCTTGTCCACTAGCTAATTTGGTATATTCAGTTAATTTGCGTAATTCTATGGCTAACAACATACATTTTTTTTATAGTAAAGGAAAGATCTGGGCGTGAAGGGGTTAATAATAATGAGATTTTGTTTCAGTCAACCTTGCCTCGTCCTGCCTGTGGGGTCTATACTGGCATCGCAAGAAGTCACAATGTGTTCAGAATGCCGTCCTTCCTCCGCTTCATGGTGGAGGCGTTGTGGAGAGGACGGAGGAAGTCAATCAACAGCCAACAAAGGGGTAGGTCAAGTAGGGTTACAGGGAGTTTCGTACACAAGTTGTTTCGTACCCAGGTTTTGTTAGTTGTTTCGTACACTGATTTTGAGTATTGTCGTACATACCTGGTGTCGTTTTGTAACTTGTACTCAAGTCCAACTCTGAGCTGAGTGTACGAAACTACTATGATTTCAATATAGACTACGAAACAACTTTTTGGTGTAGGAACCTACTGGTGTACGAAACAACTTGTGTACGAACTGACTGCACCCCATCAAGTAGAGGGTAGGATGCCATTCTTAGATCATATGTAGGGCACTTTATACTACTTAATGACACTATATTGTACCCTAATGTGCCTATATTATGGTTTTTTTTTTGCTCTAGTACTTATGTTAACTTTTTGTCTTTTTGTTGCTTTTTTTGTCTATGCCTCCGGGCGATAATAAATCATTATTATTATATGTTAAGTAGGTGGTATCAATAGACCACTAAGCTGAGCATGCGCGTCTCCCTGTTATTTTGAGGCTGTATTATGTCTCTGTTTTTTCAGGTGTTGTTTATTACTGTTTTTTCAGGTGTTGTTTATTACTGTTTTTTCAGGTGTTGTTTATTACTGTTTTTTCAGGTGTTGTTTATTATGATTTTTTTTTATCTCACTCAAAGGTACAGGTTTTGCGGACTTCTAAGATATATTTTTTTACAAGCTTCCATAGAAATCACCATAGACAGAAGTAAAAAGGACGTTTGTATACTCTATTTTTTTTATCTAACCCACCTTCTTAACAAGGCCGTGAGTATATCAAAACCCTTTGTTTAGTTAGTGAAAACTTTACATATTCAACATAATACTCAGATTTAGCTTGTTTGGGCAAGAAGAACATCAGATATTGATCGGATATATATGAACACAGGTCTCGGGTGGAATAGAGAGGTGCAGATTGTTTTGTTAAGGCCAACTGCTAAAAGAAGATCCAGGAAGGAAGCGTGTTGGAAATCTTGAATGGCAGATCATTGATTTGATAGAAATATGGAAAATGGGAAATCTAATCAATGAATGGATTAACCCCTTGAGGCCCAGAACGTAATTTTCATTGTAATTTAGCCACCATTAGACAATTTTAATGAATACAAGCAATGTTTTATAGACAAGACCTGTTTAGTATCCTTGTCGACTAACTAATTTGGTATATTAACCCTTTCACGCACGAAAAGTTTAATAAGTTTTCCCGTCTACTGCAACATCCGTCTTATGCTCCCTAATGGGCCCCGCGAAATGACCAGACTGTGCGGCGAATTATTTTTTTATGTTATCAATTTCACCAACGTGTATTCTTTTTTCCTGGCATTATTATATATCATTGGTTTTGCAAGAGATTATTCTGCCTTATGAAAGAAAAAAATAACAAGAAATGCAAATAAATAGCGGAATTTACCGACTCCGAAAAAAATATTGAGTAAAGAGAAATAAGAAATACTTGCGTTCACCACTTCGTAGCTCGAAACTTCCCGAGTCAACTTTTTGTGGTTTATATGCCAATAAAAGCGGATTTTTATGAGGATTCCAACGCTACCATTATAATTTTCATATGGCCATTATGGCCAGCTCGGGACACGTTTTAAAGGGACGACAATCCGCGTGCACAGGCTGCCTGCTGAGTGGAAACTGACACACAAACCCTTATCATTTCACATCCACTCACACGAGAGAGTTGACAATTAGTTTATTTTATAGGTCTAGGTTGGATCTTTGACGCAGAAAATTTTGACGCAATTCTGATAAATACTTTATTTTTGGCGAATTTTAACTGTTTTTTGACGCAATTCGCGTCAAAAGCTCAGATTGCAGACGGGCCCGTTTTGACGCGATCGCGTCACCGTGTGTGAAAGGGTTAAGTTACTTTTCGTAATTTTATGGCTCGACAACATACATTTTTTTATAGCAAAGTAAAGATATGGGTGTGAACTGTGAAGGGGTTAAAATGTGAAATTGTTTTAATACTTTTCAGCTCCATCAACTCCTCCACGTCCTCCTCCTCACCACTAACCTCCAAGGCCGGCAGTGTTTTGGCTGGTGACTTCTCCAGCGATGAAGAGGAACACTCGCCCGTCACACCACCCAGCATCTCCATCTTGAGGAGAAGGTAATTATGGAAGGGGTGCAGTCAGTTCGTACACAAGTTGTTTCGTACACCAGTAGATTCGTACACCAAAAAGTTGTTTCGTAGTCTATATGAAATCATAGTTGTTTCGTACACTCAGCTCAGAGTTGAACTTGTTTACTAGAGTTACGATTCGACACCAGGTATGTACGAAAAAACTTAAAATCAGTGTACGAAACTACTAACAAAACATGGGTACGAAACAACTTGTGTACGAAACTCCCTGTAACCTTATGGAATAGGTAACCCAAGGGTGATGCCTGTTTTCAAATTAACATTACTGCTATTGATATGTAACACAAAGTATGACTGAAGTAGGTTCTGCATTGTGTTAACCCCTTCATGCCCAGATCTTTCCTTGGCTATATGAAATCGTCAGTTTTTAGCCATAAAATTACGAAAAGTAACTGAATATACCCAATTAGTTAGTCGACAAGGATACTAAACAGGTCATATCTATAAATTATTACTTATTGTCACTACAAATCATCTAATGGTACCCAAATTACAATGGAAATTACGTTCTGGGTCTCAAGGGTTTTTTGTTATGTGTGATGCTCTGCTTCCTACTCTCAAAAGTATGGTAAATATTCTTCTGCAGTAATTTTACATTTTTTGTTTTAATTCTATACATTGCCTATACTTACGGTATATTTGGCTTTTAGGGCCTTGGTCTGAATCCCAAAAGAATCTGAAATTTAATGTATAGCTGGGTGGCCCTGATGATTTCAAAGTAGGGATTGTGGACCTGTGGTGTCAAACTGAAGGACAGTCATTTTTCCTTTGTTTTGAATACCCCATAGCATAAAGCTTATTTACTTAGTGTAGTATACAGCATTGGAGTCAAACTTGTGCCATCCTGTATTTATATCTACATTTAAGTAACTTTAAAGTATTTTTCCGTTAGAATAATCAATATCATCTCTAAATATATTTATAAATTGTATTAATTTACTGTTTTTTTCAGGATGTTTGGCAAAGAAAGTACTTTTGATATTTACCAAAAGATTGACAGCAGTCAAGACTCAGACTTGACCAACATGACAGCCGAGAAGAGTGAAGGACCAGACACTACGGTGAAGGTAGTTAAGCTTTTCATGGAAGATATACTTATGCCAAGGCTATATAGTGGCTTTAACATTTTCACTTTGATTTAAACATATTCATCATTTCAACCTCATACTTTCTAACATGGTTGAACATTTAAATTTACCCCTTCACGCCCAGATCTTTCCTTTGCTATAAAAAAATTGTATGTTGTCGAGCCATAAAATTACGAAAAAGAACTGAATATACCAAATTAGTTAGTCGACAAGGATACTAAACAGGTAATCTCTATAAAATATTGCTTATATTCACTAAAATCGTCTAATGGTACCCAAATTACAATGTAAATTACGTTCTGGGTCTCAAGGGGTTAAAAGACATCAAGGAATATTGAAAAGTAGACCACATAGCACTGATCCATGATAGACATTACATGTACTGCAAGCTCTTTATTTCCCTCATATTCCTAATAATTTTGATATTGTTATATTGTGTATGTGCAAATTTTATATGGTTATTCAGTGTTTATGAATAGGAACTACCACGTCTAGGTCTCGTGGCCTCTTGTAGCTTCCTTATTTTCTTATGTTCTTATGTGCATTGTTTCAGACTCTGTCCAACGTGCGCCGCCACCTCCTGGACCACCTCAGCACCTACCAGCCCAGGCCCTTCCACCACAACATAGCGCTGGACGCCAGAGACACGCCCACAAGTAGTCCTATGAAGGAAAGTGCACTGAATAGGAGGTAAGTGCTATGTGCAAATACAGTAGTTGAGTTTCTTGTAAATTTAATAAGAAAATGCAATGCAATGAACTTTCTTTAGAGGTCTAAGGCCTTGTGATACGTAGGGAAGACTAGGTGCTGATACCATATTTTCGGGCATCCAAGATAGTTTTTTCGTAAAGGAATGATATTTTTTGATGCTATTTATTTATTTTGTATATTTTTACATCACAAAGGACTGGCCTAGAGGAAAAAAGTAATAAAAAACCTGCTTGTCCCTATAAAGAAGACATTAAGATGTAGAAAGGCCTGAAAGGGGGAGTGGACCAATCTAGTTTGGGAGGTGTCTTGACACTTCTCTCTTCAAAAAAATGATGTCGTAGGAAGGTGGAAAAATAGAAACTAAAAGAGTTCCTGAGTTTATCAGTGAAGGGATAAAAAAGTGAAGATACTGGTTAACTTACATTTATAAGATGGACAGAGTAGGGATGAGAATGAGTAGAAAATCTTGTGCAGCGAGGTCACGGGAAGGGGAGGCATGCAGTTAGCAAGTTCAGAAAAGCAGTGAGCATGAAAATAACGGTAGAAGACAGCAAGAGAAGGGACATTTCGGCAGTGATATAAAGATTGAAGACAGTCAGACAGAGGAGGGGAGTTGAAGAGACAAAAAACTTTTGACTCAACCCTATTTAGGAGAGCTGTATGAGTGGGTGGATCCCCTCCAAACATTAGATGCATACTCCATACATGGGAGGATAAGACCCTTGTACAGAGCAAGCAACATGGAGGGATACAAAAAAAATGAAAGGAAAAAACTTATGATGATGATAATTGACTTTTCAGCACTGCATCAAACAGAAGCCTCACACCACGTACACTCTGCTCATCTGTTTGTAAGAATGGACTGTTGTGTCGCAATGTGGTCGTACGGGAAAGTCTGTATTGCCACCGCCACGGACACGGTGCAGAGTCCCGCGAGAGCACCCCTATCTCCAAGAGGGGCTCGCGCAGAAACACTCCTCTTCATAGTTGATAAGAACATAAAGAAACACTCCTCTTCGTAGTTGATAAGAACATAAAGAAACACTCCTCTTCGTAGTTGATGGCAAGATATCAAGTGAGAAGGTGGTGCTATCAGTGAAGCAAGCTGTGAATGTGTGTCATTCTTAGCTGAAAGTCAAGCTGGAAAATGGAACTAGGAATTACTAAAGCTGGAAAATGGAACTAGGAATTACTAAAGCTGGAAAATGGAACTAGGAATAAGTGTCCTTACTAGAGCTGGAAAATGGAACTAGGAATAAGTGTCCTTACTAGAGCTGGAAAATGGAACTAGGAATTACTAGAGCTGGAAAATGGAACTAGGAATTACTAAAGCTGGAAAATGGAACTAGAAATAAGTGTCCTTACTAGAGTGACATGTTTTGCTCCCAGTTTATACTGAATCTGCTCCTATATTTTATGGAAACAAGAAACAGCTGCATCTGCCTCGTACCGTCAATATCACTATAGTCGCCCCTGCACTAATGTCGCCAGGCGAATTTTATAGGCGAATATTACGAATTTTAGCATCATTACAAACTTGTATGTGTCACTAAAGACATGTACTTAATATAAACTACTATGAATGCCTCTTTAGTGGCACAACAAATCTGTAGTGATGCTAACATTTGTAATATATGGCGCCTGGTGACATTAGTGCAGTGGCGATTATAGTGTTATTGACGGTAGCATTTAGCTTAATAGGATAATTGAATGTGAGAAGTATTATATACAAGTGCCATGGGCTGTGGTGGCTCTTTTATGACGTGGCTTCCAGTGACAGCCACAGTTTTATTCTGGTTTTAGTCTTTTATTTATACTCTTATACGATGGAATAAAAAATGAATATATATTTGTCAGTATTTTTCCTCCATGCCAATGTTTTCCTTTTTTTTAACCACACACACACACACACACACACACACACACACACACACACACACACACACACACACACACACACACACACACACACACACAGAGCTGGGCACTAAATACATTGAATGTATTTAAATACTAAATACTAAATACATGAGAGAAATGTATTTAAATACTAAATACATTTTACGAATGTATTTAAATACTAAATACTAAATACATCAATTGTATTTAAATACATTTGTAAATACATTTTAAATACACAAAATTTTAACATATCCGAAAAAAATGAATTTCCTTAGGATTTCCTTAGATTTTGGGTTTCCTTAGAAATTTCCTTCTCAGGCCTAAATTTCCTTGAAATCAGGACATTTCCTTGCCAGTGGAAACTGGTTCACTGTAACATCAGGGTTGCCAGATTGTGGGGCGGGTTTATGGCCAAATTAACTGTTAAAAAAGTATTTACATTTTTGTTTCATAAAATATAAAATACATGTATTTCATAAAAGTATTTAAATACTGTATTTAAATACTGTATTTAAATACTGTATCTAAATACATGACAACCAATGTATTTATAAATACATTTCTAAATACACAAATGTATTTAAATACGTATTTAAATACAATTGTATTTAAATACTGCCCAGCTCTGCACACACACACACACACACACACACAAGGGAACTCCATAGTGTAAGGGTTAGCACGCTCGGCTCACAACCGAGAAGTCCCGGGTTCGATCCCCGGGCGGAGCGAAGGGCGGTCTTCTTAAAACCCGAGCCCCTGTCCACCCAGCAGTGAATGGGTACCGGGTGTTAGCCGGGGGTTTGTGACCTGCCTCCCGGGGTGGTGGCTTTGGCCAACACTAAGAACTAATGATGAATGATAAAAAAAATTGATATGGAGATGGGGCCATACGAGCATTGCTCTGGCCCTGTAAAATACAACTAGATGAATACACACACACACACACACACACATACAGTGGGAGCCGCGTGACCAGTATTTTTATCACTACCTAGTTTAACCATTTCTAGTGTAGCCATAGGATATGCGGGAAGGTATAGGGTCTAGAGGGTTAAAAAAAAGGAAAAAACGTAATATATACATAAAAAATGCAGATATTGGTGCAGATATCACACCTCCATTACTCTTTCCGCTCCTCCCATCCTATTTTAATCTGCTTAGTTTCTCCTCCACTTTTCACCTGTCAACGTAGTAACCCATTCCTCCCCTCCCAAACCCCTCCCCTCCTTCATTCCCCTCAGTAAAAGCCCCTCACTTCTTCCCTTCCTGCGCCCCTCTATCCCCCCTCCCCTCCTTCATTCCCCTCAGTAAAAGCCCCTCACTTCTTCCCTTCCTGCGCCCCTCTATCCCCCCTCCCCTCCTTCATTCCCTCATAAAAGCCCCTCACTTCTTCCTTCCTGCGCCCCTCTATCCCCCTCCCTCCTTCATTCCCCTCAGTATAAGCCCCCGACTTCTTCCCTTCTGCGCCCCTCTATCCCCCCTCCCCTCTTCATTCCCCTCAGATAAGCCCCCACTTCCCTTCTGCGCCCCTCTATCCCCCCTCCCCTCTTCATTCCCCTCAGTATAAGCCCCCCACTTCTTCCCTCCTGCGCCCCTCTATCCCTCTCCCTCCTTCATTCCCCTCAGTATAAGCCCCCACTTCTTCCTTCCTGCGCCCCTCTATCCCCCCCCTCCTTCATTCCCCTCAGTAAAAGCCCCCACTTCCCTTCCTGCGCCCCTCTATCCCCCCTCCCCTCCTTCATTCCCCTCAGTATAAGCCCCCCACTTCTTCCCTTCCTGCGCCCCTCTATCCCCCCTCCCCTCCTTCATTCCCCTCAGTATAAGCCCCCACTTCCCTTCCTGCGCCCCTCTACCCCCCCTCCCCTCCTTCATTCCCCTCAGTATAAGCCCCCCACTTCTTCCCTTCCTGCGCCCCTCTATCCCCCCTCCCCTCCTTCATTCCCCTCAGTATAAGCCCCCCACTTCTTCCCTTCCTGCGCCCCTCTATCCCCCCTCCCCTCCTTCATTCCCCTCAGTATAAGCCCCCCACTTCTTCCCTTCCTGCGCCCCTCTATCCCCCCTCCCCTCCTTCATTCCCCTCAGTAAAGCCCCCACTTCCCTTCCTGCGCCCCTCTATCCCCCCTCCCCTCCTTCATTCCCCTCAGTATAAGCCCCCCACTTCTTCCCTTCCTGCGCCCCTCTATCCCCCCTCCCCTCCTTCATTCCCCTCAGTAAAAGCCCCCGCTTCCCTTCCTGCGCCCCTCTATCCCCCCTCCCCTCCTTCATTCCCCTCAGTAAAGCCCCCACTTCCCTTCCTGCGCCCCTCTATCCCCCCTCCCCTCCTTCATTCCCCTCAGTAAAAGCCCCCACTTCTTCCCTTCCTGCGCCCCTCTATCCCCCCTCCCCTCCTTCATTCCCCTCAGTAAAGCCCCCCACTTCTTCCCTTCCTGCGCCCCTCTATCCCCCCTCCCCTCCTTCATTCCCCTCAGTAAAGCCCCCACTTCCCTTCCTGCGCCCCTCTATCCCCCCTCCCCTCCTTCATTCCCCTCAGTAAAAGCCCCCCACTTCTTCCCTTCCTGCGCCCCTCTATCCCCCCTCCCCTCCTTCATTCCCCTCAGTAAAAGCCCCCACTTCCCTTCCTGCGCCCCTCTATCCCCCCTCCCCTCCTTCATTCCCCTCAGTAAAGCCCCCCACTTCTTCCCTTCCTGCGCCCCTCTATCCCCCCTCCCCTCCTTCATTCCCCTCAGTAAAAGCCCCCACTTCCCTTCCTGCGCCCCTCTATCCCCCTCCCCTCCTTCATTCCCCTCAGTAAAAGCCCCCCACTTCTTCCCTTCCTGCGCCCCTCTATCCCCCCTCCCCTCCTTCATTCCCCTCAGTAAAAGCCCCCACTTCCTTCCTGCGCCCCTCTATCCCCCTCCCCTCCTTCATTCCCCTCAGTATAAGCCCCCCACTTCTTCCCTTCCTGCGCCCCTCTATCCCCCTCCCCTCCTTCATTCCCCTCAGTAAAAGCCCCCGCTTCCCTTCCTGCGCCCCTCTATCCCCCCTCCCCTCAGTAAAAGCCCCCACTTCCCTTCCTGCCCCCTCTATCCCCCCTCCCCTCCTTCATTCCCCTCAGTAAAAGCCCCCCACTTCTTCCCTTCCTGCGCCCCTCTATCCCCCCTCCCCTCCTTCATTCCCCTCAGTAAAGCCCCCACTCTTCCCTTCCTGCGCCCCTCTATCCCCCTCCCCTCCTTCATTCCCCTCAGTAAAGCCCCCACTTCCCTTCCTGCGCCCCTCTATCCCCCCTCCCCTCCTTCATTCCCCTCAGTAAAAGCCCCCCACTTCTTCCCTTCCTGCGCCCCTCTATCCCCCCTCCCCTCCTTCATTCCCTCAGTAAAAGCCCCCACTTCCCTTCCTGCGCCCCTCTATCCCCCCTCCCCTCCTTCATTCCCCTCAGTATAAGCCCCCCACTTCTTCCCCTTCCTGCGCCCCTCTATCCCCCCTCCCCTCCTTCATTCCCCTCAGTAAAAGCCCCCACTTCCCTTCCTGCGCCCCTCTATCCCCCCTCCCCTCCTTCATTCCCTCAGTATAAGCCCCCCACTTCTTCCCTTCCTGCGCCCCTCTATCCCCCTCCCCTCCTTCATTCCCCTCAGTATAAGCCCCCCACTTCTTCCCTTCCTGCGCCCCTCTATCCCCCTCCCCTCCTTCATTCCCTCAGTATAAGCCCCCCACTTCTTCCCTTCCTGCCCCACTCTATCCCCCCCTCCCCTCCTTCATTCCCCTCAGTATAAGCCCCCCACTTCTTTCCCTTCCTGCCCCACTCTATCCCCCCCTCCCCTCGCCTTCCCTTATACTCCACCCTTATACTCCACCCTCGGCGCCCTCCCCTCCCCGCGCCCCCCACCCTCGGCGCCCCCCACTAAGTAGCACTCGCACGACACTTCCACCTGACGATAGTGGGGCACAAAAGCAGAAATGAACTCTTTGCTTTGCTTCAGACTGCCTCATAAAGGAAAATACGGAATGAGCGGTGCGGTGCGGTAGGGAATTTTTAGTCTGGGGAAAGCGTGGAAAATAATATCAATTACTACTGCACACCTTAACCCCTTCACGCCCAGATCTTGCCTTTGCTATATAAAATCGTCTGTTAGCCATGAAATATCAAAAAGCAACTTAATATGCCAAATGAGTTAGTGGCAAAGGATACTAAACAGGTCATATTTATAAAAATTGCTTATATTCACTAAAAATCATCTAATGGTAGCCAAATTACAATGAAAATCACGTTCTGGGCCTCAAGGGGTTAAACCACCACCACCATTTGCTCGTTGGCTTGTGCTCGCGTGTGGTATTTCTCTTGGTATCTCATGTAAGGGTATTCATGATATCTTACGGATTTATATGTAGTGGTGTCAGCTGGGATAATCATGTTAAAATTGTTTAATCTTTTGGTTGTTTGGTTATGTGGACAATGGCTGTTTTTTGTTTTGATTTTTGTCAAGTTTCTTTGTGCATATTCTAAAGTCAGATATTCTGGTTGTAATTGAAGTTGCGGGCAAGAAACTATCTATCTATCGATCTATCTCCCCGTCCCTGCTTCTCAGACCTTCCGCAATCCTATCTATTTATCTATCCTATCTATCTGTAGGCTTCGTGGTCTGCCTCCCGCCTGTCCCTCGCGTGTGCATGTATTGGGGGCTGCACTGGTTCCCTTCTGTCACTTCGTCAGGAGCTTCGCATGATCGAGGAGTAGTACTACCTATAATATGATTTTTTTCCCCTCCCTTAAGTCTGGGGTCGATACTAGGTGCCAACACCGCTTTCTCCCCTCCCGCATCACACTCTTCACCACCACCGAAGTCTCTCATCACCAAGCCTCGATCTCCTTTACCAGCACCAAAGCCTCTCATCACCAATCATTTCCTTCACCAGCACGAAAGCCTCTCATCACCAATTCCCTCCTTCACCAGCACGGAAGCCTCTCACCACCAATTCCCTCCTTCACCAGCACGGAAGCCTCTCACCACCAATTCCCTCCTTCACCAGCACGCAAACCTCTCATCACCAAGCCTCTCCTTCACCAGCACGAAGCCTCTCACCAATTCTCTCCTTCACCAGCACGGAAGCCTCTCACCAACCCTCTCCTTCACCAGCACGAAAGCCTCTCACCACCAATTCTCTCCTTCACCAGCACCCAAGCCTCTCATCACCAATTCTCTCCTTCACCAGCACGGAAGCTTCTCATCACCAATTCTCTCCTTCAGCACGGAAGCCTCTCATCACCAATTCTCTCCTTCACCAGCACGGAAGCTTCTCATCACCAATTCTCTCCTTCAGCACGGAAGCCTCTCATCACCAATTCTCTCCTTCACCAGCACGGAAGCCTCTCATCACCAATTCTCTCCTTCAGCACGGAAGCCTTCATCCAATTCTCTACCAGACGAGCTTCTCATCACCATTCTCTTCACCAGCACGGAAGCCTCTCATCACCAATTCTCTCCTTCACCAGCACGGAAGCCTCTCATCACCAATTCTCTCCTTCACCAGCACGGAAGCCTCTCATCACCAATTCTCTCCTTCAGCACGGAAGCCTCTCATCACCAATTCTCTCCTTCACCAGCACGGAAGCCTCTCATCACAATCCCTCACACGGAAGCCTCTATCACATTCTCTCCTTCAGCACGGAAGCCTCTCATCACCAATTCTCTCCTTCACCAGCACGGAAGCCTCTCATCACCAATTATCTCCTTCAGCACGGAAGCCTCTCATCACCAAGCCTCTCCTTCACCCGTGTTCAATCTATGCCTCCCGCGCCCTAAGTCCCGCCTCGTCCCAGCAGAACCCCCAGCCAGCCTCAGCCCTGGAGGTGACCAATATTCACCGCCAGAACCGCCTCGGGGTAAAGTCGTCCCGGGTCGACGGTTTTTCCTAATGGCGGGCAAATTGGCATCATCAATCGTGGAGATAAACTGAGAGAAAACGTCCTACGCGATTCCTCCGCCGCGATGCCCTTTCCGCCTCACATCGTAACGGGTGCTGCCAGGGTGGGTAACGCTAGTCTGCAGACTGTATAGGGGCGTGGGTGGACGTGTTAGGGTGTTAGGGTGGACGGGGTGGTCGGGCAGGGAGACAAAGAAGCAACACGAAGCGCAGGTCGGCGTCTGGTCGGCGGAATTCGAACATGAAAACACTTGAGAGCAATAATGGTGGGAGCGGCGCGCGTCTCATTGTGTATGCATGATCTGGGCGGCTCCACCCCAGAGGCCGCCCCGCCGCCCCTCCGCCCCTCCTCCACCCACCACGCGCCTCACTCTTAGCTTGTCTTCCCCTGCTTCTGCTGTTTTGCTGTGTGTATACATAATCCGGCTGCTGTGGCTGTTTAGGGTGAAGCTGTTGTCACCACCACCACCACCACAGTATTTCCTTCTCATCCTTCACCACCACCACTCATCCCCTCCGTCACAAATCCAATCGAGATTCACTTCATATACAAATACAAGTGTCATCTTACTCCTGATCGACAGACTGATTCCATTGCTCTCTCTCTCTCTCTCTCTCTCTCTCTCTCTCTCTCTCTCTCTCTCTCTCTCTCTCTCTCTCTCTCTCTCTCAATCTCTCTTTCAGTCTTTTCATGTTCCGTCTCTGAATTATCCTTTTTCTTTCTGCAGTAAGTCTCTTCCTTCTCTCTCTCTCCCTCTCTCTCTCTCTCTCTCTCTCTCTCTCTCTCTCTCTCTCTCTCTCTCTCTCTCTCTGGGTTACTTGGCATCACACCTCGGCTGCCGTGATCAAGTAAACAGATCAGCATCATTAGATATTTATGAGGTGGTGATGATGTAGGCCTAATGGTGGTCATTTTGGGCAGATGTCGAGCATATTGGACCTGAATTGGGAGGCGGGAGGTCCGGGCAGGAAGGGAGGGAGGAAAAATACTGCTAATGGGGAAGATAGAAGTACAGGATTGAGAGGGAAGAGAGGGAAGAATGAGGAGAGGAGAGGAAAAGGAAATAGAAGAAAAGAGGGTTAACATGAATGATAGATAGAGAGAGAAAGAGAAAGGGAGTAATAGGGAGGAGGATGAGAGAGATTTGCTGTAGAGATAATCACACCTCTGATGAAATGACTTACTTAATAGGGAGTTTTAAAAGGAGGCTAGATAATTTCATAGATGGGAATGAAAGATGGATGTAGGTAGTGTTAAGTAACAGGAACTACCACGTGTAGGTCTCCCAGCCTCTTGTAGCTTCCTTATTTTCTTATGTTCTCAACCCCCTTGAGACCCAGAGCGTAATTTCCATTGTAATTTGGGTACCATTAGACCATTTTTAGTGACTATAAGCAATGTTTTATAGATATGACCTGTTTAGTATCCTTTTTGACTAACTAATTTGGTATATTAAGTTACTTTTTACTTTTCGTGATTTTTTGGCTTGACAACACAGTTTTTTATAGCAAAAGAAAGATCTGGGTGGGAAGGGGTTAATGCAGTACATAAATTGGTTGATGAATAGATAGATACGTGAAGAAACCTTCTATTTTTTACTCAGTCCGTTGTTGTTAGGGATATGCAGGGACAATAATTAGCGGGAATACAAGGGCGGGAGGTCACGAAGGGAGGTCAGGTCATTGGGTGAGGCGCGACAATAGTGTTAGCGCCTCAGGGCCCTCTCGTCACCTGGGGTCTTTCTCTCCTCTCTCACATTTTCTAAACAGATAGGATGTAGCGAGGTCACTGTGTGTGTGTGTGTGTGTGTGTGTGTGTGTGTGTGTGTGTGTCTATCGGCCTGCCCTGGTGCTAAGTTGCCGCTCGTCCCTTAGGTCACAGCTTGCATTCACAGCATTGCCATCACATACAACCTCCTTTTTTTCCTCTCAATATTCCTCTGCAAGCTCTCTCTCTCTCTCTCTCTCTCTCTCTCTCTCTCTCTCTCTCTCTCTCTCTCTCTCTCTCTCTCTCTCTCTCTGTGTGGGTTATCACCAGAGGGTTACCGTGGTGTAACGGGTAGCACAGCCGCCCGGCAAGTGAAAGGTCCCGGGTTCGATTCCCGAGCGGTGCAACGTTTTCTGGTGAGACCCCCTACTCTAACACTCTCTCTGTCTTACTGTCTGTTCCTCTATTTCTGTCTGTTTGCCTGTTTTTTATCTGTGCATTTTTATCGTGTCTATCTATCTATATACCTCTCTCTCTCTCTCTCTCTCTCTCTCTCTCTCTCTCTCTCTCTCTCTCTCTCTCTCTCTGTGTTTTTTATCTCGTCGTGGCCCTCTTCTTCCCTCTCCGTCCTTCCCTCCCTTGCCTTCCCCGCGTCAGGTAGGTAGTGGAGGTGAGGCACTAACTCAACGCGGATTTATGCCGACTTCCAGATTCTTGGGTGGCCCGTCCCTCCTGGGGATTTATGGCCTCCCCACGCTGCTCCCCTCCTTCCCAGCCACTCTCTTCCTCTCTCACTCACACCCTGCTTGCCTTAATCCCCAAGATTTATGTATATGTAATTTTCTTTAGTCTCCATTTTGCCTGCATTCTATCTGTCTGGCACGCCTCTATTCTGTCTCGCTCATCGTCTTCATTTGAACATAAGAACATAAGAAAATAAGGAAGCTACAAGAGGCCGCGAGACCTACACGAGATAGTTCCTGTCTAATTTGTATTGTTCCGGAGTTGAGATGTTACACACACACACATACACACAGTCACACACACACACACATCCACACAGCTTTGTCTACACACATACATCGGTTTTGGGTGTGTACGCCTCGCTTACGAAGGAAATTAATCAAGAAGTAATGTATTAAGTACGGAACAGCTGAGCGACCGTCCGTCATCCAAGACTGTCTCAGCGTTTGTTTACATTTCTCGGCGTCACACGAGCGTCACAGCATCCCACGCGGAGACTGAAGGGGCAAGATTCACCCATAGCTACTCCTCCGTTAAGGTACGTAAGCAAGAACGCCCTGTTTAAGTTACACAGCTAACGATGGCATGGAGAGACTGTACTGTATGGTTTTCGTTCGATAACTAGGTGACACAAATCAAGGAAGGAGAGGAAAGTCACTCACGCAGTAATCGCGATAGAAACATACGTGGTTTACTTCGTTAGGTTAGCAAGGGAAAGGATGGCATGGTGAGACTGTACTGTATATATGTGTGGTTTTCGTGCGATAACAAACCAAGGAAGGAGAGGAAAGTCACTCATGCAATAAACTCGATAGAAACATACGTGGTTTACTTCGTTAGGTTAGCAAGGGAATGAAAGCAAGTCAAGTTTACGGTGCCTTGGTGTCTCTGTCGCTACTATATCACCTGCAAGGGCGGGAATATGCAACAGACGCCGAGAAGAAATGTAGGGGAGGTAAGGTGGCGCGGAGTGAAGGGGTGAACGAGGCAAGGTAGTGGCTGTGGGAGGCAGGGAAGGATTTGGTATGCCGACGGGGGAAGGTGTCTGCACTCTGCATCTGTATGGCGGCCTTGTGTGTGTGTGTGTGCGTGCGTGTGTGTGTGTGTGTGTGTGTGTGTGTTAGTGTTATGTGTGTGTGAGGGAGAGAGATCTGAGAAAGGATTCGTGTATCTAAAAAGGATTTAAACTGACGGTACACACACACACACACACACACACACACACACACACACACACACACACACACACACACACACACAGTCTCACACACACACACACAGTCACACATACACACACATTCACACACACGGGAATCTCTTGATTATTTTTATATTTGATGCGATTGATAGTGAAAATAATGACAAATATTATGATGATGATAGTGGTAATAGAGACAACAATCATAGTGATAATCATAATGATAATGAAAACAGTGTATTTCTCTCGCTCTCTCTCTCTCTCTCTCTCTCTGTCTGTCTGTCTCTGTCTCAGTGCGCGTCTGTCTGTCTGTGTGTGTGTGTCTCTGTCTCTGTGTGTGTGTCTGTCTGTCTCTGTCTCTGTGTGTGTGTCTGTCTGTTTCTGTCTCTGTGTGTGTGTCTGTCTGTCTCTGTGTGTCTGTCTGTCTCTGTCTCTGTGTGTGTGTCTGTCTGTCTCTGTCTCTGTGTGTGTGTCTGTCTGTCTCTGTCTCTGTGTGCGTGTCTGTCTGTCTCTGTCTCTGTGTGTGTGTCTGTCTGTCTCTGTTTACTCACTCCCTGCCGTAACTCCTGCGTCCCTTTGATCGCCGTAGCTTCGCGTCGGGGAGTAGTAGAGGGCACCGCACCGCCGCCACACGGGAGGACGAGGAGGGGGAGGAGGAAGGGAAAAAGGGGGAGAGAGAGAGAGAGAGAGAGAGAGAGAGAGAGAGAGAGAGAGAGAGAGAGAGAGAGAGAGAGAGAGAGAGAGAGAGAGGAAACGGGGTGAACAGGAGGATGAGGACAGGACTACCTATTTTTTCCATCCATCCCGCAACACACACACAAACACACACACACACACAACACACACACACACACACACACACACACACACACACACACCTATATCATTATATTCTAGCAGATAATAAACCACATAGTTGACCTCACCCAACAACACACAATTAATACTTTGAATTTATTCGAAAAAACAACATTATTTTGGAATTATAATGAGATTAATTTATGTTTTAAAAATCTGAATTTGAATTTGAAGTAGAATCGTTTATTTTTACAGGAACTACCACGTGTAGGTCTCGTGGCCTCTTGTAGCTTCCTGATTGTCTTATATTCTTATGTTTTTATGTTTAGTCATAAAAAAAATGATAAAAAATAGGACTAGACAGAATTCACACCAAAGTAAAGAATCGAATCAAAATCACGAATCTTTTAACCTCTTGAGACCCAGAACGATATTTCCATTGTAATCGGGCTGCCATTAGACAATTTTAATGAATATAAGGAATATTTTATGATTTGACCTGTTTAGTATCCTTTTCCACTAGCTAACTTGGTATATTACGTTGCTTTTTGTAATTTTATGGCTAACAACAGTTAATTTTATATGGCAAAGGAAAGATCTGGGCGTGAAGTTGTTAATGAATCCCTTGGACTCTGATCTTTCCTTCCCTTCACTCCAATACGCTCCTTATTCCTCACCGTCTCCCCTTTCCCTTCCCTCTCCCTTCCCCTACCTCCCTCCCCTTCCCTTCCCCTTCCCCTCTCCCTTTCCTTCTCCCTTCCCCTTCCCTTCACCACCCCTACCCCTTCCCTTCCCTTCCACCATCCCCTCCCTCTCTCTACCCTTCCCTTCCCTCCACAATCCCCCTCCCCTCCACCATCCCCTTCCCTCCACCACCCCCTCCCCCCTCCCCCTTCCTTTCCCTCTCCCCCTTCCCTTCTCCCTTCCCTCCACAATCCCCCTCCCCCTTCCCTTCCCTTCCCTCCCATCGCATCCTAACACCTGGGCAGAGCAGTGAGGCGACACGAGACCGCAGCGCCGAAGCCTCAAATCCGACTATGAATCCCTGTGGTGGAGGTCCCGCAAATCAATCGTGACTGAAGGAGAGCTGGCTTAGGGGGGCGAGGCGAGGCAGGGGGGCAGGGCAAGGCAGGGTGGGGCAAGGGGGTGGGGAAACAGGGGGGTTGGGGGGGGGCGGGAGGGGCGCCCACTTGTCCAAACAATCTTCAAAGGGCCCGTCTTTCCACTACAAAGAGTTTTTAACCAAGGGAGACAAAAGAGAGACCAACGGTGGGGGTTGCCCGGGGCCCGTCCTCCTCATTACTCATACATCAACTTTGATCTTGACTACCGCTATAGCTTCTCCCTCGGGCGCTGGCTTGCCTTCCTCCTCTTCCTCCCTCTATCCCTCCCTCCCTTCCTCCTCCTCCTCCTCCTCCCCCCTCCCCCCTCCTAACCCCCCCCCCATTTTTCCCTTTTCCCCTTTTTTAATTTTTTTCCTTTTTTTGGTTTTTTGTTTCCCTTTTTTTACTTTTGTTTTGGGGTTCTTTGGGGAAGTCGTTTGATCCTCCCCCCTCCTCCTCCCCCTCCTCCTCCCCCCCTCCTTCCCCCCTTTCCCCCTTTTCTTTTCACCCTTTCCCTTTCCCTTTCCCTTTGGGTTTAGGGAATCATGTTCTTTTTGTATTTTTTCTTTTGGGTCTGTTCTGTTTTTTGGGCCCCACCCCCCCCCCCCCACCCCCCACCCCCCCCCCCCCCCACCCCCCCCCTCCTTCTCCCCTCTCTCTCTCTGGGTCCGCCCCTCCTCACCCCCTCTCTCCTTCCCCTCCCTCTCTCTCTCCCCCTCTCTCCCTTTTCCCCTCCCCTCCTCCTCTCCCCTCTCTCTCGACCCTTTTGGGTCTTATAATGTTTCCTAAAATCGTTGCGGTTTTCCATTCTTTCTTTTTTCCCTTTACGGTTTTAAAATTTAACCTCGAACTTTTTTCTTTCTTTATTTTCTTTACCTGCAAAATCTGTCCAACGCAACGCACCTTTATTTCACTTTTTCCACCTTTTTTTCCCTTAAAAAGAGGAGAGAGAGAAAAGGAGAGAGGGGAAAAAAAGAGAGGGGGGAAAGGAGAGGAGGAAAAGGGTTTTTTAGGTGGGGGAAAGGAAGGGGGGAGAAAAGGTTTTTTTGGTGGGGGAAAAGGAAGGGGGGGAAAAGAGTTTGGGGTGGGGGGAAGGGAAAGGAGAGAAAAGGGGGGTTTTAGGGGGAAAGAAAAGGAAAGGAGGGAGAGAGATAGTGCTTGTGGTGGCCTCACAAACCATACCCCCGTACATACATACATACATACATACCCCCGTACATACATACATTCTGCGTACCATACCGTGTTGATCTTTCATCTGATTCCTCAGCGCTTCAGAAGCACACGACCCGGGGCCCAGATTTAAAGTAACCACATTTTACCCTAAGGTCTTTAAATACGGGGGCCTTAAAATAAAACAAACCTCTGAGCCTTAAGTTTTTGTAGGAAGGGCCCCACTTTTTGGCCCCAAAGGCAGCGCTTTCCCTTTACCCGAGCAGTGAGGCGCAAGCTTGACTGTTTTGATTCAACCCACGTTTCGTTCTCCTCTTTTTTGTATCCAGCTCTTTTTCCTTTGGTCTTTTTTGTGCATGTTAAGGGAGAAATCAGATGTTGAGGATCTGTTTCGTATTTAGAGTGTAGGTCCTGGATGGAAAGGTGGGAGGAGGAGGAGGAGGAGACAAGGGGGAGGGTATCTGTATCTCCAAGGGTTTAATTAATTCTGTGTCTCATGTTTTAGGATTCACGGAGACAATTACCGTTTTGTTTCTAAGTTGGAATGAAGGCTGATCATACTTCTTCGTTAGGAGGAATACAAAGGAATACAAAGGAAACACAAACAGCAACAGACCGATGGGCCCTTTTAAAAAGGGCCCTTTTTGTTTTTAACTCCCCTCACTAATAGAAAAATAAAGAAGGGGGGGAAAAGGTGGGAAAGTAGAAGGCCCCTTTCCCCCCCCCCCCCTTCCCTCCCCCAAAGCGGGGCCGGAAAAAAAGTGTTTCCAATCCCAATATAGAAAAACTGCATGGAATTTTTGTGAGGAAATTTAAAAAAGCTGTAATCTATGGCTACTACTACTAGTTTGGGGGGGTGGGTTTTTATTTGCTTGTAGAAAAGGTCATGTTATGTGTGTTTTTTTTAAGGGGTGGGGAACCCCACAGTTTTAGGTTCAATGGGGGTTTGGGGGCCCACCCTTGCCTGGGGGCTGTTTTTTTTGGGAGGCAGCATTCAATCAGGCCCCAGCTCCTTTTCAATCCACGGGCGGTTTTGTGTATTTTTCCATGTAGGAAAAACCGTACACTCAATGCCCCCCTGCACAGTGAACCCTGGTCCCCTTAAACCCCGACGGTGGTCACAAACTGTCAGGACCCAACCCTGAACCCGGCCCGTCACGGGTCGAGAGTAGTAGGGGAACCGTTAACTCGGGCCCAAACTGTGTGTGTTTTTAGGTCTAATGTGTTTTGGTGTGGGCTCATTGGGGAAATTGGGGGTGGTGTTGGGAAAGCCTTGCCTGGCGTTTTCCCCTTGGGGGGGCACCCAGTCAATCAGGCCCCCAGCCCCGTTTAAATTTCCTGGGGTTTAGTGCACTTTCCAAGTAGGACGCCGTGCACTTAAAATTGCCCCCTGAAAGAAAAGGGGGGGGGCCCCCCCTTGGGATAAAAAACCTGGTATATAGCCCACCGATGGTGGTCACTCCCTGCGGGGCCCCTTTAAACTGAACCACGCCCGTCAAAAGGTCAAAATTTTGTAGTGGGGACCGTTTACTGGGGGTTTCCCTTGGGCCCATGTGGGGGGGTTTTTGTGTAGACGCGACTCCATAATTTTTACGCAATGAGAGTAAGTTTTCGGGGAGGCCCCGAGTTTAAATGTAAAAATTCCAAAATTTTAAACAGTGACCCGGAGATTTGATAGGAAATTTTTATCGGGGGGGGGTTTTTTTTAAAATGTTTCCCAAATTGTTTTAAATTTTACAAAACCTTTCGGGCCCCTGGGGGGCCCATTTCCCTTACTTTTTTACAACAGGGTTTGGAAGAATTATTTTGGGCTTTGGGTTCGTTACAAACCGGTTTTTTTTGGCTTTTTTTAAAAAACCCTTTTGTTTTTTTATTTAAAGGTTTGCCCGGGGTTCTGGGGCGTAAAAAAGTTTTTTCTGGGACAAACGTTCTTTAAATCCTTTGGGGGAAAAAGTTTTAAGATTTCCCAAATGAGGTCACCTCTTACCTTTTTTTTTTTGTTATTGGGAAAAAATTTTAAGTTTCTTGGGAGTCCCGTTTTTGGGTGGTCGATTTATTTCGCAATCTAGGTATCTTTTGGGTTTTACTCTGCGCTGTATTTTTTCTGTTTACTATGTCTTTTTTTTTTAATAAGGTGACCGGGGAAACCTGCCATTTGTACCTAGAGGGAGGGGGCGAACAAAGCGAGTTAAAAAGATTTAAAGTATAACTTTTTTCAGATTTGAAAACTAAAAGTTGGGTCCAATAAACCCAAACCCAAATTTTATTTTGCATTTTTTTACTACCTCTAAAATTTTGGGTTTATTCGGGTTTTGGGATCTTTGAGATTTTTAACGCCTAAATCTTTTTTTTTATCAACACTTGTTAGTTGGAAAATCGTTCCCTCACGTAAATTTTTTGAGGGGGTTTTTTATTACCGCAAAGTATACCCGACATTTGGGCCCAAAGGGTTTAAAAAATTTATTTGCCATGTTTTTGACCCCTTCTGTTAGGGGTGTTTAAGTCGTTTTGTAGAGTTGGGCCCTGAGATTTTGTAGAGGCTATGTTTGTGATTTTCCCTGTCATTTTAGCAAATTTTCGTTTTCCTTCCTGTTTTATTTTCCCCCGTCAAAGGGCATTTTAAAGTATAAATTTTAAACAGGATAGGACCCCAGAACTGGTCCTTGGGAACCCACTATTTCCCGGTCCAGTCAGAAGAAAATTTCCCTTTATTAACCACCCTTTTGTTTACGATTTTTACAGGGTAGGTTTTTTTATCCAAATTTGAAAGGAATGGGCCCGTTATACCGATTTCTTTTATACTTTGCTTAAAAAAGGAAAGCTTATTTAGGAAATTTTTTTTCGAACGGGTTTTTTGAAAGATGGGGGCCCGTTATTTCCCGGGTTATAACCCCAAAAGGGGGGGGGAGGAGGGGGAGGTTTGGGAATTTTAAGGAAAGGGGAAAAAAGGGGGGGGAGGAGGCAGGGGGAGGGGAGGAGGGGGGGGGAGAAGGGGAAAAGGGGGGGGAAAGGGAAGAAGGAAAGGGAGGGGGCGGGGGAGGGTGAGGAGTAAAAATTTTATAAGAGGAAAAAAAAGAGGGAGGGGAAAGGAGGGAAAAAAATATGTTTTAAAGGGGGCCCGGGAAAAAAAAATCAGGGGTCAATTAAGGGGGAAAAAATTTTTACGGTTTAGGAAAAACTTGGGGGAAGAAAGAGGAATAAAAATTTAAAAAGGGGGGGAAACAAAAAAAAAAACCCATATTTAAAAAAACATTAAAATTGGGGCCCCTTTAGTAAAAAAAAATTTTTTTTAAGTTTTCCAAATTTTTAAATATTTGGGCCCATACTTTTTTTAAAAACCAACCCCCCTTTTAAAAACCCCCCCTTACTCCTGTTTTTTTAATTGTTGTTTTTAATTTTTTTTTACGGAAAGCCTTTGGGGAAAAAATTTTAAATGAAAAGGGGGTAAATGAAGGGCACCGGTAGGGGCGAAGGGAGGGAAAGGGAGGCGGAAAAGGGAAAATTCCCCCCAAATTATGCGAGTATGGGGGTTTTTTAATAAAGCCCCTTGGCTGTAGCTCGAAAAATAACCATGATTTACTCGAAAATACCCTCATTTGTAATTCCCACAAAAAAGTTTTATGGTAAAGGAACTATTAAAATTTTAACCTAAACCCCTTTCCGTAACCCTAACGTAACCTAGCCTGGGCGTGGTTTTTAAGGTAAAAAAGCGACCTACGGGTTTCCCGAAAAAGGGACTATGCGGGCCGGGGAAAGGGGGGCCCGTAAAGGCCGGTTCCCCCTCAAAACCCCCCTTGTTTCGGGGCCCTCTTACAAAAACCCGGGCTCAAAAATGCGTCAAAACCCTCATCACCGCTTGAAATGGTATTTGTGGGACTGGGGACGTTGGGAAACTCTGCTCGAGCGGAACACCCGCCCCACGGGAGAGATTTACTTTAAAATTTTAAATTTTTTAAAAGGTGGGCCTTTCAGCGGTTTCGGGGGTGGGGTAGACTTTTTGTGACTCATTGTGCGTCTTTTTTGTTGTAGGGCGGCCGTAAACGGGAAGGGGGGGAACCGGGCTTCGGGGGTATATAGGACACGTACACTCTTAGAAAAGAAGGGTGGGAAAAGGGGATTTGTTGATGAAATACTGCTCCCCTTTTTCTCCCTTTACACATATACCCTTTGGGATCGACACAAATATCCCTTTTGAAAAACCTCTCGTCTAAAAAGGGAAAGATGGTAGATGAAGGTATACTCGGCAGCATCTACCCTCCACCGGGGACATGGTTTAAAAGGGTGTGAGGGGTGCGATGTAAAAATTTCTACCCTTAATATACCCCCCATTTCTGAGAGTGTATTAGACTGTGAGTGCGAGGTAGCGAGGCGTAAGAGCGAGCCACTGATAGGAACAACCCGGGGACGACGAGGTTCCCTTTGGGCCCGCGAGGGGAGGGGAAACCCCTATGCAGTTTTGGGATTTTGTGATGCTAAGTATGGGCGGGGGGGTTGCGAAGGTGTTGGGGGGGTAGGGGGGCGTAGGGGGTATTTTGTGAGAGGTAAGTGATGGGCGGGAGAGAGGGAAGGGTAATGGGCGGTAGTGGGTGGTAGAGTGGTATTTTGTGAGTGCTAAGTGATGGGCGGGAGGGATTGCGAAGGGGTTGGGGTAGTGGGCGGCAGAGTGGTATTTTGGGGGTGCTAAGTGATGTGGGCGGGAGGGAGAGGGTAGGGTGATGGGCGGCAGTAGAGTGGTAGAGTGATGGAATGATAGTGTAAAGGAAGAGAGATTGAGTGATTGGAGTTTCACGTAGGGGAAATATAATGGGGAAGATTGCGTATTTTCCGTTTTTAGTTAAATAGAAAGAATGAGGAATGCGATAAAATGTTGAATATATTTCCCTTTTTTTTAAAACAGGTGAAAATCCTGACCCCCTTTGCTCCTTACTGTGATATTGATGCCAGGAGAAGGGAATACTACAGTTTTTCTAAATTTCATTGTATTTTTGATATTAAACCTTTATCGGGTAACATAGGCATCATTCTAAGCATGAGACCTTAAGATAGAATGGAATTTTCGCCTCGTAAAAAAAAAAAGACTAGGTGGACGGAGGATGAGAAGGAAAAATGCGGCCAATTAGTAACTGATTATTAGATACATTATTATTATTATTAGATTATATCATTATTATAATACGTAGTTATTAGGTATTTACTTATGAGGTATATGTACTTATTTTTAGATGGTTTAGTATTGAAATTTTTACTTTTTTATATTTTTTTAAGGTTTTTTATTTTTTAGGATTTAGACGGGCAATGAAAGGTGTTACCGAGCTAGGATTGAATGCTAGACAGTAAGGGAAGTGTATGTTGTGTGGGTTTGTTTTAGTATTGCAGAGTGAGGTATGTATGCGTGTGTTTTGATAGGAGTGGCAGCTACAAATAACTTCTTTCTTATTATTATTCTTTTCTTTTTTTTATCTTTTCTTTTTTTTTTATTTTTGGTTGGGCTCAATGAGAAACTAAAAATGTGTAGGGTTTTGGTTTGTTCCTCTGTCTTCTCCCTGTCTTAAGGTTTAAAAAAACAGTCAAACTAATGGGATAAGAAAAAAAAAGCCTAGTATGTATATATATTAATTTATTTATATATATGTTTTTCTGTTTGGTGTTCAGAAATGTCGATCACGAGAAAAAAAAGGGAAATGCTTATTTTTTCCCCTCGAAACGTGGATATTCGGGCGTTTGACTTTCCTCTATTTTCAAAGTTTCCTTTTTTCTATTTCAACTTTTTTATGCCCGTGGTTGGTGGAGGAAAAATGTGTAGACTTTATGCATTACTAACTATGTGGCGGCTCAGAATTATAATGATTTGTTTATTAATATATCTAATTTTGTGGTTATCCATATATTTTGCTCTGTCTGCCTGTCTCTTTTTGTCTGGTGTGTGTATGTGTGTGTGTGTGTGTGTGTGTGTGTGTGTGTATGTGTGTGTGTGTGTGTGTGTGTGTGTGGTTGTGTGTGTGTTCCCCCCCCACACACACACACTTTTTTCTGGTATTTTCCCCCCCCCAACCAACCCCAACCACAACACACACCCACCCACACACCCCACACACACACAAAACACACACACACACCAAAA
>JACEEZ010013570.1:437500-440000 GCA_016584305.1 Chionoecetes opilio
GCACGGCTCGGTACCTCTGCTCTCCCTGGTCCCTCTTTTTCTCTCTCTCCAGCTCGCCGGCCTCCTCCTCAGCTCTCGTTATGTTTACAGTCGCTCCGCGCCTCTCTCCTCTCACTGTCTCGTCTGGCTCTCTCCTCTCTCACTCCCTCCCTCTCTCAGACTCTCTCTCCTTCTCTCGCTCACCTCTCTCACTCTCTCGACCCCTCTCATCCACATCAGGAGAGAATCATCTCTTCTCTCCTTCCTCTCATTTCTCCTCTCTCTCATTCGTCGAGTCTCGCTCCTCTCGTCCTTCATCCCTTGGTGTACTCACGCTCAGTCTCCCAAGTCCTCTCCGAAACTCTCTCCGGGCGGCGGGTCTCTCTACGTTCGTCTCATCTCTCAATCTCACTCTCCCTCTCTCTCCTGTCTCACTGTCAGGGATGTATAGTGTCTTCTCCTAGGGTGTTTTTTATTCACTCACCGAGATCTTCTCTCCCCGTGTGATGGAGGAGAGAAGGACTGTTGCTCTCATTGGTCTCTTGCCTCCTCCTCCTCCTCCTCCTCCTCCTCCATCCTCCTCCGTCCTCCTCCTCCTCCTCCTCCTCCTCCTCCTCCTCCTCCTCCTCCTCCTCCTCCTCTTGACCCCGTTTCGTGAAGGATGTGGCTTTTTTGGTTTCTCTCAATTTATCCCCCTTCTGCTCCTCTCTCTGCAACCTCCCTTTCCTTCCCCATCCCTCCTTTCCTCGCTCCTCTCTACAAACTCTCTTTCCTTCCCCATCCCTCTCCTCCTCCTCTCCTCCTCCTCCTCCTCCTCCTCCTCCTCCTCCTCCTCCTCTCCTCCTCCTCCTCCTCCTCCTCCCTCCTCCCACCACCTCCTCCTTCCTCCTCCTCCTCTCCTCCTCCACCACCTGCCTCCTCCTCCACTCAGGACCTCCCCTCCTCACTTCTCCTCTTCCTTCTCCTCTCCCTCCCTCGCCGCCTCCAACCTCCTCCTCCACCTCCTCCTCCCCTCCTCCTCTCCTCCCCCTCCTCCTCCTCCTCACCCTCCTCCTCCTCCTCCCCCTCCGGCAGCAGACGACAACGAGTTCAATTCAATTTGTGGGCGTCGCGCTATACGGAGTCTGAGTGTTTGTCGCTATCCTCACAGGTCGCTTCGCCTAACGACGTGTGATTTGTATTTGCCAGGCTGTTACCTCGGCGTCCGTTTGGCGGCGGCAGGAGCGGCAGAAGACTTCGCTCGGCCCCTATACTGCTCGTCCCCGTCGCTCCCACCGTCCCAAACTTAATAAAATGTCCGGCTGGAGTTTGTACCGGGTTATGCGTCGCCTGGGAGCCCGTGTTAGTCTTCCCCGGCCCGCCATCACCATTTCCTTGATCTTTTTATCCCGTAACAAATGCCTGCTACATTATTTACAGTTCTCTCGAATTCTATTAGTGGAGTTGCTGGCATTAACGTGGCCATTACACGTTATGATACCCTGGGGAGGGAATCCAATCGCCTGCTGCCACTCAAGCCTGGATGTCTCTTGTTTTTCCATCCTTGCGCTCGCCCTACACGTCTCTCTCTCTCTCTTTCTCTTTCTAACTCTCTCTTTCACACATTCTCTCTCTCTCTTACTCTCAGTTTGTCTGTCTCTCTCTCTGTCTGTCTGTCTCTCTCTCTGTCTCTTTCTCTCTCTTTCTCTCTCTCTTTCTCTCTCCTTCTCCCTGTCCAACTTTTTTTTTTACATCTTCTATTTTATGTTTTCGTCTACTATTCTTGTCTACTATCTATACCATTATTTCTCTCTCTCTCGTCTCTCTCTCTCTATCTCTCTCTCTCTCTCAGAGTCTCCTCTCCTCTCTCATCTCTCTCTCTCTCTTCTCTCCTCGTCTCTCTCTCTCTCTCTCTCTCTCTCCGTCATCCTCTCTCTACTCTCCTCTCTCTCATCTGCCCCGCCAGTTCAGGAAAATCATGCTTGGTGCGACTCATGGGTTTTTTCCTGACGGAGGGCAAAGAAACTAAGTCTCTCTCTCTCTAACCCTCTCTCTCCCTTCTCTCTCCTCATCTTCTCTCTCCGTCTCTCACTCGTCTCCTCTCTCTCTCTCATCTCTCTTCTCTCTCTCCTCTCTCCTCTCTCTCTCTCTCCTCTCTCCTCTCTCTCTCTCTCTCTCTCGCCGCCAGTTTCAGGAAATGCATGCTTGTTGCGACTCATGTAATTTTTGCTGACGGAGTGGAAGAGAAAGAGAAAGAGAGAGAGGGAGAGAGGGGGAGAGTCTGGCCCTGTTGGTGATGGAGGAGGGACAACGCGCCGCTATTACCTGAGGGAAGACCTTCAGAGTGATTGTGTTCTGCGTGCCTTTTTTCTTCTTTCTTTCTCTCTTCTTTTGCCGTCTTTATCAGCAGTAAGGTTTTCAGGAGAAATGCAGAGAGAGATAGATATATAGATAGATAGATAGATAGATAAGAGAGAGAGAGAGAGACAGAAGAGAGAGAGAGGAGAGAGAGAGAGAGGGAGAGAGAGAGAGAGAGAGAGAG
>JACEEZ010013570.1:450000-465000 GCA_016584305.1 Chionoecetes opilio
TGGGCTGAAGGGGATAGGAAGGGGAAAGGGGTGGGCTGAAGGGGAAGAGGGAGGGCTGAAGGGGATGGGGAGGGGGATAGGGTGGACTGAAAGGGACGGGAAGTGGGAGGGGGGATGGGCTGAAAGGGATGGGAAGGGAAAGAGGTGGGATGAAGGGGACGGAAGGGGGAGGGGGAGAGGTTAAGGGGACGGGAAGGGGAAGAGGCAGGCTAAAGGGATGGGAAGGGGGAGGGGGCGTTCTGAAGGGGCGAGGAAAAATGAAAAAAAAAAGTAGGAGAAAAGAAAAAAGATGGTAGTGCATCGGGTGTTGGCTGAGACGAGTATCGCTTTACGTTGAACGCTGCGTGTCCATATCGTCGCCGCGCCTCCTGGGAACGTAAAACACTCCCCTCCCTCCTGATAGAGCAGATAGCGATATATATATGCAGGTGCGGTGCCCCATATCACCTTCGCCTCGCGCGCATTTACATGTAAGCGATCCCACACCGCCTGCCACCTGCGCGATAATCACCACCAAACCAACTCAGAACTCCACTATACCATTTATGAGGCTTCTGACAGGGTAATGAACGTCACTACACGCCTGTATATAGTGTATTGAGACGTATGGTGCAGGGTACGGGTAGGAGAAAAGGCGTAGGGATGGGTGTAGGAGTAGTGGGTGTGGCGAGGTGTGGCGCGCGGGAGGGGCTTTTAGCGGGTGAGTGTGGCGGCGGGCTCCCAACAGGTCATACGAGCTTCCCCGAGGCGCCATCCTCCACTAAAGTGCCTCGAAATCGCTTCTTGAGCATTATTGGATTGAAGATGTTGAGGGGAGAGGCTTCTACCATGAAATAAGATTTTTGGTGAGGGTATTGGTGGGGGCATTGGTGGGCCCCTGGAATGGTGGTGGTGGTGGTGGTGAGGTGGTGGTGGTGGCCGAAGACTTAATCAGCGAGTCGAAGTGGCGCCGTCGACCACCAGCCAATGTCATCATCTGAGTAGAATTGGCGCCTGATTCTGTCCTATATGAGCGTTGACTCCCGGCGATTGAGAGAGAGAGAGAGAGAGAGAGAGAGAGAGAGAGAGAGAGAGAGAGAGAGAGAGAGAGAGAGAGAGAGAGAGAGAGAGAGAGAGAGAGAGAGAGAGAGAGAGAGAGAGAGAGAGAGAGAGAGAGAGAGAGAGAGAGAGAGAGAGAGAGAGAGAGAGAGAGAGAGAGAGAGAGAGAGAGAGAGAGAGAGAGAGAGAACTTTTCTCAACTTGCGTCATTGATAGAGCCACAAGTGTTACCTAAGGCCATCACTAACTTTACTATGAACTCAAATGCCATAAACCGTAAAAATATTCGTCAAATTAATGGAAGAAGCAGAAGTAGTTCTGACATTCAGTAAACACTCGCAAAATCGAGCCCGTATAATTCAAACTTCGGATTATTTGACCTGTTTCAGGCCAGTTCAAATTTTTCAATAACTCCATAATTCGAGCAAGTTTGACTTATCCTCCGCCTTACTAGTGGGAGTCCGACCTCTCCCATGCGGTGCGTGCCGCGGCTGCCCAGCGTGATCTGATATATGATAGCTATATGATAATTATCGTATAAATACGATAGGCGGAGGAAGAAGGCGGGAGGGGGAGGAGGAAGAAGGGGGAGAGGAGGAGGGAGGAGGGGAGAGGGGGAGGAAAAGGAAGAAGGTGGGACAAGGAAGGGAGGAGAGAAGGAGGATAAAGGAGGAGAAGAAAGAGAGGAGAGGAAATGGGAGGAGGAACTATTTCTTTTAAGTTTCCTTCGCTTTGTATACAATCCTTCAGAGTCCTTCACGGGCCTCTTCGCTCCTCCACGCATCCTACAGGAGTCATAGGAGGGCATTATAAGTCCCACAGGATTGCTATAGTATTTCTAGGTTTTTATAAGTACTTTGACAATCACATGGGTGGCTCAAATAGGGATTAATAATAATATCACTAATACTGAAAATACTTATACTGATCGTTGTATTGAAGTAATGATTAATCTAGCAATGCCTATCATATTTTTATGTCTTGTAGTAAGTTTTGTCTAATTTGTGGTTTTTAAGGAATATCTGGAAGTATCATGTCATTGTGAATTGGCTGAAATAGGGACTTCTAATCATTGTAACTGAAAACTGACTTCAGATTCGTGTTCAGCATGCCCGAAAACTGCCAGGAACAAATATTTAAGCAAATCTATTTTTCAAAATATATTGCAAATTTTTCAAGGGATATGCCTTGATTTTTTTTTAAATAACGTATTTTTCCAATAACTAAAAAACTATGGCAGATACGTGCAACATGTAAAGAAGTAAAGAAGTTTCCTCACTTACTAAACGTTCTCTCGCCCAGCAGCAAAGTAGAGGTAGCGGGCAAGTCATGTCGAGTGAATGGACGAAATATGGAAAGGTAGACTAAGGGGGTAGTTTTGGTGAGTATGAGAGCTATTAGGATGATAGGTGGGTGAGGGAGTGGGTGAATGGTGGGGGAGGCTGCCGGATAAGTGGATGAGGCTGTGTGGATGGCATAGAGGCGACTATTGGATGTAATTGAATGGGGAGCAGGTCAGTAAATGGATGGGTGGTGGATGGTGGGAGTGGGACAGCCTGTCTCTTACGTCAACTTGTCTCTGTCTAATTTAAAACATAAGAATATAAGAAAATAAGGAAGCTACAAGAGGCCGCGAGACTATACACGTGGTAGTTCCTATTACTTAACACTACCTACGTACATCCACCTTTCATCCCCATCCATAAAATGATCTAGCCTCCTTTTAAAGCTCCCTAGTGACTCTGCACTAACTACCTGACGACTATTTCTGGTATTATAAGCATACGTCCTGCAGCCTCTGTATTGGAGTGGGATATTAACGTGGGTTTTTCCACTCTTTATTTCGTAGTTTGTTTTGTGTTTGTGTGTGTGTAAGGGGGAGTTGCATTGTACTCAGACCTTGCATATGTCACCGAATGAATAGCAAGTCGTGCGCTCTTCACATTCTTGACCTAGAGCGGTTTTCATCACCTTCTTCATCCTAGCGCTCTCCAATGTCAAACGTAGCTAACATAAGAACATAAGAAAATAAGGAAGCTACAAGAGGCCGCGAGACCTACACGTGGTAGTTCCTGTTACTTAATACTACCTACATCCACCTTTCATCCCCATCCATGAAATTATCCAACCTGGTCTAGTCTAGTTATAACATACCAGTGTCAAGTGTCATTGATGGCTGGCCGAGTATAGCCAAGCAGACTACTCATGGTGTCTAGTTTCGGTTTCCTTGAATCCTGTAATGGTAGTTGAGGAACCGACGGTATGGTATTTTTTTTTAATAGTAGTAGTAAATTTATTGCCATTATTATTGAATATATATACTGTATAAACAAACCGTATATACCATATATATTAACGGCATGGTCTGTCCAGCTAAAACTCTTTGACAGACGAAAATTTCTAGAAATATTTTTGCAGTACACTGGCAAGCATACAGTACACATCATTCTAATGGTATCTATACTGTCCCCATTGATATCTGTTATATATTACTGTTTAGTTACTTTGGGTAAGTTATGTTGGCTAAATCATAACTTTCTTATTGTTTTGGTTACGTTGGCTAAGTTATATTGGCTAAATCATAACTTTTTTCTCAAGCTCCATATTCTGTGTCATGGTAGTGAGTGAAAAGTGATGCGTCATAACCGTAGAGTATAGGCGCGACTCCTCTCTGGCTGATAGTTCACCCTGCTTGGCTTTCCTCTCTACTGTTATTCCAATACGATTTTCGTTAATCGACCAATCTAAAACTAAACCCCCGGAATTTTTCTTTTAAACTGAAATGTCTGTCTAAAGCGATGGTTGGTCTTCGGTTAGCATAAGTCTATGTTTAAAAAATCGGCCGAATAATGGCTCTGCGCTAAGAATGACTGAATAAAGCCGTGGTGGTAAATGAAAAGTAATGCGCCGGGACCGTAGAGTGTGTGCGTTGCTCCTCGCCGCTGACCTCGCCACGTATTCCCGCCGCCTCACATCCACCTTTACCCATGCAGCTTGTGTCTCAGTGTGTATCTGTTGTTTACATGTATATCCCTTAGAAGCCCCTCAGTTATAGCTATTGATTTATGAAGAATAGAGGAATTTGAACAAGAAGTAACGGATTCAAACTGGAAAACCCTAGATGTAAAACAAAAATAGGAAAAAAATGGTTCACAAATAGGGTGATAAATTATTGGAATGGACTCAGTAGTCAGGTTGTTAGTGTGGAGTCAATAGGGAGCTTTAAAAGGAGGCTGGACAATTTCATGGATGTGGATGAAAGATGGATGTAGGTAGTGTTAAGTAACAGAAACTACCATGTGTAGGTCTCGCGGCCTCTTGTAGCTTCTTTATTTTCTTATTTTCTTATGAAGCCTACCCCAGTTATAACTTGATTTATGATGAATACAGTAAAGAAGCAAGTAAAAAGAAGCATTATTCGCAGACCGCGGGAGCAAGTTGAATGTTATGCGTGATGACAGTAGAGTTTTTCAAGAGTTTTTCGTCTCCCTCACTCACTTTTGATTTTAGTGACTCACCTTTACTTACCTGGCTCCTGATTATAATGTTTTGGAGTTTATCAGCTCGTTTATCAGGAATTACCACGTGTATATCAGGAACTGCCACGTGTATAAGTCTCGCGGCCTCGTGTAGCTTCATTATTTTCTTATGTTCTTATGATATTTTCTTTTTCTTTTTGCATTTTTCTTTTATTCAATTAATTTCTTTGTTTCTTGTCTCCATTTTCTTCTGTTTTGTATATCTATGTTTCCTTATCCATCTATCTATCTATCTATCTATCTGTCTACCTATCTATTTATCTCTCTCTATCTATCTATCCATCTGTCTGTCTATTTATTTATTTTTCTATCTATCTATCTATCTGTCTGTTGGTCTGATGCCTAACTATAGTTTTGCATATGCGTGTGTGTGTATATATATGTGTGTGTGTGTGTGTGTGTGTGTGTGTGTGTGTGTGTGTGTGTGTGTGTGTGTGTGTGTGTGTGTGTATGTGTGTGCGCGCGCGTATGTGGTGTGTGTGTGTGTGTGTGTGTGTGTGTGTGTGTGTGTGTGTGTGTGTGTGTGTGTGTGTGTGTCTGGGTATGTGTGTATGTGTGTGTGTGTGTGTGTGTGTGTGTGTGTGTGTATGTGTGTGTGTGTGTGTGTGTGTGTGTATGGTGTGTGTGTGTGTGTGTGTGTGTTTGTGTGTGTCTGCGCGTGAGTGTGTGTGTGTGTGTGTGTGTGTGTGTGTGTGTGTGTGTGTGTGTGTGTGTGTGTGTGTGTGTGTGCGCGCGCGTGCGTGCGTGTGTGTGCATTATCATAACTTCCCATCCTCATATTGACCATGTGGATAAACGTTCATTTAAAACAGTTAATAAACATCATGATGACGGTATAATGGAGTCAGTCATTGGGTTAACGACTTGCCCCCCTCCCCCCCTCCAGCCCCCCCCACCCCGCCATCCACCCCTTATAATGAGACAATGTATAGTAATGTATCAGCTAATCATTGTATTTACCCCCTCCCCCCTCCACCCCACCCTTCCACCCTTAATAATGCGACAATGTATATATGTATCAGCTAATCATTGTATTTACCCCCCTCTCCCCCTCCACCCCCCCTCCCACCCCTTATAATGAGACAATGTATAGTAATGTATCACCTAATCATTGTATTTACCCCTCTCCCCTTCAACCCCCCTATCCACCCTTAATAATGCGACAATGTATAATAATGTATCACCTAATCATTGTATTTACCCCCCCAATCCAACCCCCCATCCACCCCTTATAATGAGACAATGTATAGTAATGTATCAGCTAATCATTGTATTTACCCCCCCTCCACCCCCCTCTCACCCCTTATAATGAGACAATGTATAGTAATGTATCAGCTAATCATTGTATTTACCCCACGTATTGTATCCAGGAATCTGTCACCTACACTTTGTTTCACATGGGCATTTAGCTAATATACAACCTTTAAGTCAATTACGGCATAGTTTCATGATTGATATGCAAAACTGGATAATCTGGCGTGGTGTTTGTACTCACAGCGTGTTGTTGTTGCCCCCAAAACAGTGGCAATCATCAAATATGCAAAGAGGTGTAATTTGACCCATCGCCCCGCCAGCCAATGGTCAGCCGCGACCCGCCACACAGGGAGGGGCCTGCTATATGTTATTACTACTATTATTATTATTATTATTATTGTTGTTATTACTGTTATTATTATTATTATTGTTGTTATTACTGTTATTATTATTATTATTGTTGTTATTACTGTTATTATTATTATTATTATTATTATTAGTTGTAGCTTTGTTTAATAGTAGTAGTAGTAATAGTAGTTTAACAGTAGTAGAAGTATTTTTTGTAGCAGCTTGAGTATTCATTGTATTAGTAGTAGTAGTAGTAATTGTATACTAGTAGTAGTAGTAGTTGTTGTATTATTATTATTATTATTATTATTATTATTAGTAGTAGTAGTAGTAATAATATGCAACACTAGTATTTTTTGTAGCAGTTGGAGTACTCATTGTAGTAGTAGTAGTTGTAGTAGTAGTAGTAGTAGTAGTAGTAGTTGTTGTAGTAGTAGTAGTAGTTGTATTATTATTATACAGCACTAGTGTTTTTTGTAGCAGCTGGAGTACTCGTTGTAGTAGTAGTAGTAGTAGTAGTAGTAGTAGTAGTAGTAGTAGTAGTAGTAGTAGTAGTAGTAGTAGTAGCAGCAGTAGTAATAGTAGTAGCAGCAGTAATAGTAGTAGCATAGTCACCATTATTCCCTATTAACTAGATGACAATTAACACACTGTGGTATGTGTAATATTTTATTAAACAAAGGTACACGCATGGCATCATAATAACTCCTAATAAACTTCTTTACAATACATAATGGCAGGATACAGAACTGGTGTATGTGTGTGTGTATGTGTGTGTGTGTGTGTGTGTGTGTGTGTGTGTGTGTGTGTGTGTGTGTGTGTGTGTGTGTGTGTGTGTGTGTGTGTGTGTGTGTGTGTGTGTGTGTGTTGTGTGTGTGTGTGTGTGTGTGTGTGTGTGTGTGTGTGTGTCTACAGCAGCTCAGCAACGGACCGGGGCACTAGACACTTAATACTGGGGAGAAGCAGATTGGGGAGACACATGGGGAGGGGAGGGGATGTGGGGTGCTAGGGAGGGGAAAGGAGGGAAGGGAGGGGGAATAAACACGGGGAGGAAAGTAGGAAAGGGTTACGTGTGTGGTGAAATGGGGAGAGAGAGAGAGAGAGAGAGAGAGAGAGAGAGAGAGAGAGAGAGAGAGAGAGAGAGGAGAGAGAGAGAGAGAGAGAGAGAGAGAGAGAGAGAGAGAGAGGAGAGAGAGAGAGAGAGAGAGAGAGAGAGTTAATGAGAGGCGAGGAAGACTGAGGAGGCAAAAGTGGTCGGACCAGATGAAAGATGGCGATTTTGTATGTCGGGGGAAAGTTGTCGGGATTTTGTATGTCGGGGAAAAGCTGTCGGGGGAAAGTTGTCGGGATTTTGTATGTCGGGGGAAAGCTGTCGGGATTTTGAATGTCGGGGGAAAGCTGTCGGGATTTTGAATGTCGGGGGAAAACTGTCGGGATTTTGAATGTCGGGGGAAAGCTGTCGGGATTTTGAATGTCGGGGGAAAGCTGTCGGGATTTTGAATGTCGGGGGAAAGCTGTCGGGATTTTGTATGTCGGGGGAAAACTGTCGGGATTTTGAATGTCGGGGGAAAGTTGTCGGGATTTTGTATGTCGGGGGAAAGTTGTCGGGATCTTGTATGTCGGGGGAAAGTTGTCGGGATCTTGTATGTCGGGGGAAAGTTGTCGGGATTTTGTGTGTCGGGGAAATTGTCGGGATCTTGTATGTCGGGGAAAGTTGTCGGGATTTGTATGTCGGGGGAAAGTTGTCGGGATTTTGTATGTCGGGAAAATTGTCGGGATCTTGTATGTCGGGGGAAAGTTGTCGGGATTTTGTATGTCGGGGAAAATTGTCGGGATCTTGTATGTCGGGGGAAAGTTGTCAGGATTTTGTATGTCGGGAAAAATTGTCGGGATCTTGTATGTCGGGGGAAAGTTGTCGGGATTTTGTATGTCGGGGAAAGTTGTCGGGATCTTGTATGTCGGGGGAAAGTTGTCGGGATTTTGTATGTCGGGGAAAATTGTCGGGATGCCAGGCAGGACGACGCATTATATTGCTTCCCGATATTTCATTTATTTTTGGGGATGTGTGTGAATCTTTTTATTTTGAATCACTGAAGAAAAATACTTGTGATGTACAGATTGCTTTTTTTATTATTAGCTTAAACACGTGTTACTTACTGACTCACCCACGACATAACGAAGATTAAAAAAAGAAATACGGAAAAACTGGTTCACAAAGAGGGTGTGGTAAATGGTTGGAATGGACTCAGTCGTCAGGTGGTCAGTGCGGAGTCAATAGGGAGCTTTAAAAGGAGGCTGGATAAATTCATGGATAACAAAAAAAAGGTGGATGTAGGTAGTGTTAAGTAACAGGAACTATCACGTGTAGGTCTCGCGGCTTCTTGTAGCTTCCTTATTTTCTTATGTTCTTATGACATTACAGTGGTGACGGAACTCCACACAACCTCCCAACACTATAACACTTTTTGATAGTAATGCAACAACCTTCCAACACTATAGTAATACCTTCACCTTATCCTGTACACTGAGACTCACTATTTTGCTTCTCTCTTTCGAAGGTGACGAAGCACAACAAACAATCCCAAGACACGACTAATGGACCATAACAAAAGATGCCCCAACTAGCAATGCCTACAGTATACAGGTAAGTCAAGACTACTTAGAAGAGGAGATATGAAGAGACAGGTGCAGGAGGAGCCTATAGGAAGGTCAGTGAAGAGGAGGAGGAGGAGGAGGAGGAGGAAGAGGTGCTGGAAAGAGGATGTAGGAGGAGGAGCAGGAGGAGGAGGAGGATGTAGGAGGTGCTGGAGGAGGAGGAGGGGGGGAGGAGGAGGAGGAGGAGGAGGAGGAGGAGGAGGAGGAGGAGGAGGAGGAGGGAGGAGGAGGAGGGGAGGAGAGGATGGAGGAGGAGGAGCTGGAGATAGGAGAGAGGAGGAGAGGAGAGAAGATGTTGGAGTCTTGGAGGAGGAGAAGGTGCTGGAGAAAGGATGTAGGAGGAAGAGGAGGAGGGAGGAGAGGAGGAGGAGGAGGAGGAGGAGGAGGAGGAGGAGGAGGGAGGAGGAGGATGTATTAGGAGGAGGAGGTGCTGGAGAGATGCTGGAGGAGGAGGAGGAGGAGGAGGGAAGGGGGGAAGGGGACGCGACAACCAGGACAAATAAATAGTAAACGAAGCACGTAAACACAAAATAAGAAACATGAGATTGGTATCAGCAGCAATGGAATGGTGTATTTATATAGGGAGGATGCATGGCGCTACAGGATGGGTGGAATAGCGAAGGAAAGAAACAAGGGAGTGAAAACAGGAACTACCACGTGTATAGGTCTCGCAGCCTCATGTCTACCTTCCTTATTTTCTTTTGTTCTTATGTTCTTAAATCTTGGGCGAGGGAGAACAGGCCAGGCAGGTGCGGGCCAATCAGAGATATAACGAGGCCAGCAATGACGGCCAGATTAGAACCATTATTCCTATGCCCGCCCTGGGACCTCGCCAATCAGGGCTGACGACCGCACTTACCACGATGATGGGCAGGGTAATGACCGTGTGTGTGTGTGTGTGTGTGTGTGTGGTGTGTGTGTGTGTCTGTGTGTGTGTGTGTGTGTGTGGTGTGGGGGGTGGGGGGGGGTGGGGGGGTGATGGCCGTGATCTTGAGGTGATGGCCGTGATCTTGAGGTGCCATAGTTAGTAGTCATCAGTTCTCCAGCAAGCACACACCTGCCGTCTTGTTCCTCGTGGCGCCGCGTGGTAGCCCTCGGGAGGCTGGACGTCGTGTGGCGAAGGTGTTGAGAGAGACAGAGGGCAAGGGAAGGAGGCAGCGCTGGTGGTGGTGGTGGTGGTGTGGTGGTGGTGGTGTGGTGTGGTGTTGGGCGGGGGAAGGGTTTTTGCGTGACACAATATCTCAGGATCAAGATTCAAGGTTTTATGGACCTGAGGGCTTGCAGGTTGTGTGGGACTCAAGATTGAAGGGTTTGTAGGCCTAAGAGTTTCATGTGGGTTGAAATGTGTTAGGGGCGGGCGTGGGCCAGGCCGTGCCCGTGAAGGAAGGAAGGACAGGGTGACGCGTGAGGATATAAAATATGGCAACACTTAAGGATTACGCAACACTTACAAATGAAGGTAACACGAATGGTAAAAGTGTAACGAGATGTGGATGGGTCCCGGAGGCGTGCGTGGGGTGGCCGGCGCGCCTGGGCTGGAGGCCTTCACCGCCGCCCGTGACGCCCAAAGACTGGGTGATGGGCCACACAGAGCCATCGTGGCCTTGAATGCTCGCGGTGGTGTCGCCCGCCATGGGGCGCGTGGCCATCGCATCATCACGGACGGGCGGGATCGGCCGCCGGCGACCTTGTGTCACGCCTTCGGGAAGCCGCGAGGAGGAACGGGTGTTACGCAGGATGACTGTCCTAATGAACACTAATATTCGTTGTGGAGAAACCTTGGCGTGACGGCAGCCCGGGAGCCGCGTCTTGCTGACGCTTTCAGGAGGAATACGTAGAGGCAACTAATTCAGTCTATTCTTTGGTGAGCCGCAAGGTGTGGGGGGCGGGGCGGGGCGGGGCGAATCCTGGTGTGGCCTCACTTCATGCCGCAAGACACGGCGTCGCGATGAACCGTCTGGCTACGGTTTACACCCACACCGCCGTGCTGCCTCGCCCCCCACTCGGGAGTGACCGCCCAGGGGCACGCTGTGCGGGAGAGGGGCGATGGAGGGCGTCCCCGGGGCCCGCGCGCTATATACACAGGGCGGTGCACCAACAGTAACAACACTCATAGAAAATGAGATGAGACTCGAGCCTCCAGAAACAGTACATGACTAGAGTATAAAGTAGACGTGTTTTGCCAAACATGAAGAGTCTATTGACCTTGCATGGGCAGCGGGTCAACTGGGATCAGCGAGGAAGGCCACTTCTTGCTTCGCGTCTCAGGCGCCACGCACACTGGTAAATATAACACTGACAAATGTCAACCAACAAATGCATTGTTTTCAAGTTCCGAGTTGAAAGCCGTGAAGCAGTGTGAGGGCCGCGGGTCTGTGTGCCCAGCTGCCGCCAGGCTGTCATCGCCACTCAGCACGAGGCGATGCAACTGCTCCGTAATTTTTATCTAACATGAAGTAAATTAGCTTTCTTGCGGGAGCCTTATTGGCCCCCTCCCTCCCCACCATCCTCCTAGACGGGGTGAGGACCCGCCCTAGACCTTCCTTAGGCTCCGTCAAGGTGGACAGGAGTGGTGGGCCTGACATGTGGTGGCGGGGGTGGTGATGACTCAGTGTGTTAGTTGCTGACGCGTCACGTGGGCTGACCAGTCGCCTTTGCTATCCAGCAGAGTCTGTCTTGGGCTCAGAGTTTGTGGCTCGACCCAAAGAGGCGGCGAAGCGTCCCTTAGCTGAGGGGCCGAAGCTCCTGAGGCCGCAGGTCGTGTATCTGTGATCGGAAGTCTGCGAGGGTGGTGGCGCGAAGGTCCATGACGCTGTCGCTTACCTTGGGCCGCGCCTCGCTCACCGGGGGCCTGAGGTCACCCATGGCAGGCCGCAAGTCACCCATGGCAGGCCGCAGGTCACTGATCGGACTCCTCATGTCGGCTGCATGCGAGGTCACTTGATTCCTGAGGTCACTCACGTGATGGTGATCGCTGGGGTGACTCCTGAGGCTGCTGGGAGGACTTCTGGGCACGGGGGACCTGACCCCTCCTAGAGGTGATCTGACCTCTAGAATCTGTGACCTTATATCAGACATGTGCGACCTTATTTCAGGGGCTTGTGACCTCACATCCGCCATGGAGGGTCTCACTTCTGTGATGGGCGATCGAACCTCAGTCATGATTGACCTGACGTCTGCCAAGTGTGACCTGACGTCCGTCATCTGTGACCTGGTGTCGGTGAGCGCAGGCCGCAGGTCAGACACGGGGGAGCGCAGGTCCGTCATCGGCGTCCTTAAGTCGGTGGTGCCAGGCGGCCGCAGGTCAGTCACAGGCTGCGGCGCGCGAAGGTCAGTATGCTGGGTTTCCTTGTGTCGCCTGAGGTCAACCTTTCGCTGGAATGACCTGCCACAGAGGTCACACGAGAAGGGCTTGAAGCCGGTGTGCTTCCTGCTGTGGGTGATGAGGTTGGACGACTGACTGAACGCCTTGCCACACACGCTGCACTTGTGGGGCTTCTCACCTGCAGGGAAGAGAGAGAAGCAAGGTTAGTGGCGCTTCCAGACAACTCCCATGCAACTTTGGATGCTACCCATTCATAACGTGTCATTAAAACTTATAAAAACCTGTCCACCTCTTTTGACCTCCACGCATGCACCACCACCATTACCACGACCACCACTGCTCTCCTCACCACCACTATACTTGTAGCCCACCACCACCACCACCACCACCAAGCCATCTTCTTTTCTTTCTCCCTCTCTCTCCTCTCGCCTCGGTCCAATTTGTAATTCAGGCCAAGTTGGAGGTGAGAGGCGAGCGAGAGACTGTCTTATTATGTAGGGCCGCGTCGTTAAGAGTATTCAGGATGAACTAATCATTTTAATGCTGTTGAGTGAATTACCACAGTTAAACGCAGCTAGCTAATTACTGCAAGTGGCGGACCAGAGAGAGAGAGAGAGAGAGAGAAGAGAGAGAGAGGAGAGAGAGAGAGAGAGAGAGAGAGAGAGAGAGAAGAGATGAAGGAGGAGACGAGAGACGGAGTGGAAGAGAGAGAGAGGAGAGAGTCATGAGAAGAGGGAGAAAGTGATGAGAGAGAAAGGGAAAGGTAGAGAAGGGAATTAAAGGTAATGAGGAGAGAGGGCGAGGGGAGAAAATGGACAGAGAGAGAGAGAGAGAGAGAGAGAGAGAGAGAGAGAGAGAGAGAGAGAGAGAGAGAGAGAGAGAGAGAGAGAGAGAGAGAGAGAGAGTAGTAGTGTAAGACATAATGAAAACCGCCAACCATAGAATACATTACTTAAATAGAAAAAAGATTGCACATGTAACTAACCTTATCTAAATATACAGATAAATATAGATAGGAAAACAGTGGAGGAAAAGAAATGCCAGGTAGTTTAAAATCACCAAATACATAGCCAGCCAGCCAGCCAGTGTCGTTTCTAGACTTTTGGGACCCCTATGCAAAATGCTGTTTGGGACCCCTATGCAAAATGCTGTTTGGGGCCCCTATGCAAAATGCTGTTTGGGGCCCCTATGCAAAATGCTGTTTGGAGGCCCTATTTTGTAAAATTATGGTGGGGGGATTCCAAGCCCTCTAAGGTGGTCCGGGGGCACGCCTTAAATATCTAAATGCATCAATCTGGTGCACTTCAAGTGGAAAAGATACTAGATTCTAAAATATAAGCAAATAATGGCAGTTTGGGGGCCCCTTGGTGGCTTCGGGGGCGCTGTGGTGACTTCGGGGGCCCTGTGGTGACTTCGGGGGCCATGTGGTGACTTCGGGGGCCCCTTGATAGCTTGGGGGTCCTGTGGTGGCTTTGTGGGTTCTGTGGTGGCTTCGGGGGCCCTGTGAGTGGCTCGGGGCCCTGTGGTGGCTTCGGGGGCCCTGTGGTGGCTTCGGGGGCCCTGTGGTGGCTTCGGGGGCCCTGTGGTGGCTTCGGGGGCCCTGTGGTGGCTTCGGGGGCCCTGTGGTGGCTTCGGGGGCCCTGTGGTGGCTTTTTGTCGGGGGCCATGTGGTGGCTTCGGGGGCCCTGGAGTGGCTTCGGGGGCCATGTGGGGCTTCGGGGGCCCTGTGGTGCTTCGGGGCCCTGTGGTTGGTTCGGGGGCCTGGGTGTCTTCGGGGGCCCGTGGTGGCTTCGGGGGCCCTTGTGGTGGGCTTCGGGGGCCCTGTGGTGGCTTCGAAGGGCCCTTATGGTGGCTTCGGGGAGCCCTGTGATAGCTTCGGGGGCCCTTGTGGTGGCTTCAGGGTACCCTGTGGTGGCTTGGGGGCCCTGTGGTGGCTTCGGGAGGCCCGTGGTGGGCTTCGGGGCCCTGTGGTGGCGCTCGTGGGCCCTGTGTGACTTTGGGGCCTGTGGTGGTTCGGGGGACCCCTATGGTGGCTTCGGGGGCCCTGTGGGGACTTCCGGGGGCCCTGTGATAGATTCGGGGGCCTCTGTGGTTGGCTTCGGGGGCCCCTGTGTAGCTCGGGGGCACTGTGGTGGCTTCGAGGGCCCTATGGTGGCTCGGGGGGCCCTATAATAGGTTCGGGGGCCCGGTGGTGCTTCGTGATGGGCCCTGTGGTGGCTTCGTGTGGGCCTGTGGTGGCTTCGAGGGTCCTGTGTGGCTCGGGGGACTGTGGTGGGCTTCGGGGGGCCCTGTGGTGGCTTCCGGGGGCCTTTTGTGGGGCTAATTAGGGCCCTGGTGGCTTCGGGGCCCTGTTGATGGCGTTGGGGGGGCCCTGTGGTGGCTTCGGGGGCCCTGTGGTGGCTTTGAGGGCCCTGTGGTGGCTTCGGGGGCCCTGTGGTGGCTTTGGGGGCCCTGTGGTGGCTTCGGGGGCCCTGTGGTGGCTTCGGGGGCCCTGTGGTGGCTTCGGGGGCCCCTTGGAAGCTTCGAGGGCCCCTTGGAAGCTTTGGGGGCCCCTTGGAAGCTTCGGTGGCCCCTTGGAAGCTTCGGGGACCCTTGGAAGCTTCGGGGGCCCTTTGGAAGCATCGGGGGCCCTTTGGAAGCTTCGAGGGCCCTATGGTGGCTTCGGGGGCCCTATACAACCGCGTAGTTCGCATATAGTAAGAAACGGCCCTGCAACCAGCTCTCTAGTAACACACCAAGAACAGAACAAAAGATGAAACAAAAAAATCTGTGTACAAAGCGGACATTAGCATGAGATTACTGCCACTTATTTTACGACAACAGATTCTCTCGTATACGCTC
>JACEEZ010013570.1:467500-470000 GCA_016584305.1 Chionoecetes opilio
AGAGAGAGAGAGAGAGAGAGAGAGAGAGATGAAGAGAAGAGAGAGAGCGAGAGAGAGAGAGAGAGAGTAATACATTTTCCACAACCGTTACTCTTGTCATTTAAAAGGAACATACATGTCAAAGTCAAGTCATTAACGTGAATATCTTGCCCTTAGATGACTGTATGTGTATGTGTGTGTGTGTGTGTGTGTGTGTGTGTGTGTGTGTGTGTGTGTGTGTGTGTTGTGTGTGTGTGTGTGTGTGTGTGTGTGTGTGGTCAAATGGCAGCGGTATACAGTCCATCGCGACGGCCGGGTACAGTTCGGTGGTTGTGTCGAGGAGATAGCACGCGGCGGAATCCCTTGAAGCCGTGTGGCCTCGGTGACTTATGGGAGTACCTTGAATGGGCCACTTTTGGGGAAGCAGGAGTGGCGCCGCCGTGGCATAACCGCCGCTGGAGTGCCTGGGGAGTGCTTGAGCTCCGTACCACTTTAATTAAAGGCCCAACAACGTCCTCCACCCAGCACCGTCCTCCCGCACTGAGCACAAGAACACACTCCTGGGATGGCCGCAGCCCCGTCAAGGACCCGAGCCCTCCGCTATTCCGAGCCTCGTTTGATGCGTTACTTTGTATTTTTTATGTCTTTCTCACAGGATTTCATTCTGGGAAAAATTGAACAAGACATTTGAATGCAGAGCAACAGCCGCCAACGAATCCCAGCTCGGGGTGCCTGGTGAGGGATGAATCAGTGCGCCGCGTTGGGGAGGAAGGGGAAGGGTCGAGGGAAGGGGAGGACTCCTGTGTCTGGGGGAAGGGGAAGGGAAGGCTGTGTCTGGGGGAAGAAGAAGGGTCAAGGGAAGGGGAGGACGCCTGTGTCTGGGGGAAGGGGAAGGGGAGGTTGTGTCTGGGGGAAGGGGAAGGGTCAAGGGAAGGGGAGGACGCCTGTGTCTGGGGGAAGGGTCGAGGGAAGGGCAAGGGTTAAGGGAAGGGGAGGACGCCTGTGTCTGGGGGAAGGGGAAGGGGAGGCTGTGTCTGGGGGAAGCGGAAGGGGAGGCTGTGTCTGGGGGAAGAAGAAGGGTCAAGGGAAGGGGAGGACGCCTGTGTCTGGGGAAAGGGGAAGGGGAGGCTGTGTCTGGGGGAAAGGGAAGGGTCAGGGGAAGGGGAGGCTGCTGTGTCTGGGGGAAGGGATGCACCGGGCAGCAAGAGGGGGAAGGGCCGCACAACGTCGTCGCAAAAGCATATATAAATTTTAACAACACATGAAAATGAATTGCTCGTCGTGGCCTGAACCAGCAGCAGCAGCCGCCCGACGGTTCGTTGCGGTCCACCACAAAGTTTGTGCACCGTGATTGCTGCGCCGCCGCCCACCAATCACAACCCGCCGCCGGAAACGAGCCGCCACACACAGGCAATCGTGGACATTTTCATACTTGGACAGCCGGCATGTCGCTTGTCCTATTTAACTCTGAATGTCAAATCAAGAATGTCAAATTTTGGTTCAGTAATCTCATTCGTGGGCGTGCGTCCTGAGCCTGGCGGACTGTATACGTGGCAGCGCCCCGCGGGACCGTGCCCTGGCCGCCCAGACGCTGCATGGAGGCCCCGCGCACACCCAAGACGGCCGGGGCGCCACCACACACACCACACCATACACCACATACACACATATGCTTTCCTCCTTCCGTTTCTTTGTATCAGTTATATCAGTTTGCTTGGGTGAGGCTAGAGCAGCAGCAGCAGCCGGGCGGTGACCCAGAACTAACGAGGTAACAGGTCATTAGTGATTGCACGGTAATGAGCTGGTAATGAATTGATTGTAAGTGTGCTAATGAAGACAGACTCGCGCACCGCTGGGACACTCCTGCTGAACGTGACGCCGCGCATTGACTCACCGCTCTGCTCTTTATCTGCGGATCTATCTATCTACTTGTCTATCTATCTGATTGTCTATCTATCTGCTTGTCTATCTATCTGCTGATCTATTCACTTCACTTATAGTTATTTTGCTTCCATGTGTCGGCCGTCGCGTCAGCTGCACTCACACGTAGCTCCCCGCGGCCTCGTCAATACCTTCCGATACCTACCTGACTCATGGCCTTATTTACCTGTGTGTGTTGTGGTCTGTGTGTGTGTGTGTGTGTGTGTGTGTGTGTGTGTGTGTGTGCGTGTGTGTGTGTGTGTGTGTGTGTGTGTGTGTGTGTGTGTGTGTGTGTGTGTGTGTGTGTCTATACTCCTCTACATCCTATCTAGCCCTCATTGATTACTCCTTCTCCTCCCTTGTACTTATATACGACTCCCATCCACCTCCTTACACACACACACACAACACACACACCACACACACACACACACACACAACACACACACACACACACACACACACACACACACACACACCCCACACAATACACGGTCACACACACACACACACACACACACACCACAACACCTTTCTTCACCGGATTCCACAGCTCTCTCTCTCTCTCTCTACTCTCTCTCTCTCTCTGCTCTCTCTCTCC
>JACEEZ010013570.1:475000-477405 GCA_016584305.1 Chionoecetes opilio
ACGAAGGGAGGAATACTTGACGGGACTGACGGAGGGAGGAATACCTGACGGGGTTGACGGAGGGAGGAATAGTGACGGGGCGACTGACGGAGGGAGGAATAGTGACGCGGTGGCTGACGGAGGAAGGAATACCTGACGGCGGCTGTAAGAGTGCTGATGATACAGGAGGGAAATTGAGATCCCAAACGTAATTTCCATTGTAATTTGGCAAGCATTAAACGATTTTTTTTGTGAGTATGAACAATATTTTATAGATATGACCTGTTTAGTATCCTTATCGACTAACTAATTTGGTATATTCAGTTACTTTTCGTAATTTTTGTGGCTAAAAACATACGACTAATTTATAGCAAAGGAAATATATGGGTGTGAAGGGGTTAATACTATAGTCTATATTTTTTAACGAGGCGAAAATTCCATTCTATCTTAAGGTCCCATGCTTAAAATCATGCCTGTGTTTACCTGATAATATGGTTAACTATGATAAAATACAGCAGAAATTTAGAAACAGCGTAGTATTCCCTTCTCCTGGCATTACATATCAGTCAGTAAGCAGCAAGGGGTCAGGATTTTTCACCTCGTCAAAAAAATAGAGTATAGAATGTGAAAGCAGAAACTGAAAATCAGGAGATACATTGTTAATTTTGTGATGATCAAGAAAAGAAGGAAGGAAGGAAGGAAGGAAAGAAGGAAGGAAGGAAGGAGGGAAGGAAAGAAGGAAGGAAGGAAGGAGGGAAGGAAAGAAGGAAGGAAAGAAGGAAGGAAGGAAGGAGGGAAGGAAGGAAGGAAGGAAGGAAAGAAGGAAGGAAAGAAGGAAGGAAAGGTGTCATAGGGTAATGATGAGAAAACATGGGAAGACAGTTTTCAGCACGGTATACGGGAAATAAGAAGACAAAAGTGACCACATCCATATGAACGCAGGCAAAAAAAGAGTACGCCTTCCTCCTCCCTTGACAAATTCGGGAGCCAGTCACACTCATGTGTTGGGCGTGAGACAGCGACTCCCAGGCCAGGGCACACACACCCGTTGCCTCAGAAGTACTGCAGGGGAGGGACCTTGAGGGTACGTACACATAAGAACATAAGAAAATAAGGAAGCTACAAGAGGCAGCGAGACCCACACGTGGTAGTTCCTGTAAATACTGTATACTGCCGCGGTGATGTGTTATAAGGCTAAGTCATGGCGGGATGTCAGTACAGTAAAACCTCTCTAAATCGAACCCGTATAATTCAAACTTTGGATAATTCGACCTATTTCAGGCCAGTTCAAATTTTTCAATAACTTTCCATAATTCGAGCCAGTTTGAATTATCCTTAGCCTTACTAGTGGGAGTCCGACCTCTCCCATGCGGTGCGTACCGCGGCTGCCCAGCGTGATCTGATATATGATCATTTATAATTATCGTATAAATATGATAGGCGGAGGAAGAACGCAGGAGGGGGAGGAGGAAGAAGGGGAGAGGAGGAGGAAGGGGATGAGAGGTAGGAGGGACGAGGAGGAGGAAGGAGGGGAGAGGGGGAGGAGAAGGAAGGAGGTGGGACAAGGAAGGAAGGAGAGGAGGAGAAGAAAGCGATAGGAAATGGGAGGAGGAAAAACAATTTTTTTTAAGTATCCTTCGCTTTGTATACAATCCTTCAGAGTCCTTCATGGGCCTCTTCGCTCCTTCACGCATCCTACATGAGTCATAGGGGGGCATTAGAAGTCCCATAGGATTGCTATAGTATTCCTAGGTTTTTATAAATACTTTGACAATCCCATGGGTGGCTCAAATAGGGATTAATAATAATATTACTAATACTGAAAATACTAATACTGATCATTGTATTTAAGTAATGATTAATCTAGCAATGCCTATCATATTTTTCTCTCTTGTAGTAAGTTTTGTCTAATTTGTGATTTTTAAGGAATATCTTGAAGTATCATGTCATTGTGAATTGGCTGAAATAGGGACTTATAATTCATTGTAACTGAAAATTGACTCCAGATTCGTGTTCAGCATGCCCGATAACCGTTAGGAACAAATTTTCAAGCAAATCTATTTTTCAAAAACTATTGCAAATTTTGCAAGGGTAAACTAAACTTTGCTACTACCCCTTGCAAAATTTGCAATATTTAAAAAAAAATAGATTTGATTGAAAATTTGTTCCTAGCTATTTTTGGGCATGCTAAACACGAATCTGTAGTCAGTTTTCAGTTACAAGGATTAGAAGTCCCTATTTCAGCCATTTCACAATGACATGATACTTCCAGATATTCCTTAAAAATCACAAATTAGACAAAACTTACTATAAGAAATAAAAATATGATAGGCATTGCTAGATTAATCATTTCTTTAAAAATGGAGAGAGAAGAGAAGAAGAGAGAGGGGAGAGAGAGAGAGAGAGAGGAGAGGAGAGAGGAGGAA
>JACEEZ010013571.1:0-38818 GCA_016584305.1 Chionoecetes opilio
AAAACTCAATTGGCCATCAAGCCGGGCCGGAGAGAGGAAAAAGACACGGACGAGTCACTGAGCTGTTCCGGCCATTCCCTTGGCCGTCGGAACACGTGACTTGTCACTTCGCCCTCACAGTGTACAGATATATATATATATATATATATATATATAATATTTATATATATATATATTATATATATATATATATATATATATATATTTATATTATATATATCTAGTATATATATATATATTTATTAATATTGAAATATCTGGTACTTTAAATATTAACAAAGCCATAAAACAACGCTCCGACCACTTTTATTAAACTACCATTGAAGTGTCTGGCTAGGACGGTGAAGATCCTATCCATCAAATACACTTGTGAGGCAATCCCCCTACAGTGTCATCAACACTTGTAAGTATCTTACTGTGGTTGACCCTGTTACACTGCAAAACAAACACAGAAAGGGTAACATAAATGGTAGCAGCTTGGATACGAAACAACCATTAGTATTACAGTACGTAAAATAATAAACAATTAATCACGTGAGGTAGAGCGATAGTATTGGGAAACAACATGAGTCAGTGAACGTAGACAGAGAGACAGAGAGACAAAAATGTGTTTAAAGCTGTGTCAGACAACCTGGCCTCGTGATTTTTCCACGATTCAGCATCTCCTCTTAAAGGATCTAGTTCATATCATTACTCAAACCACAACAAACAGAGAGTTATCAATTAATAACTCCCAGTATAGAGAAAATCCAGCCTTACATTGACTCCGAGATTCAGCGAGAAACACAGACAGGTTACGACCGGGAAAGAAGGTTATCAAGAGAACAGAGGAGGGAGCTGTTATCGTGTGTAAGGAAGAGGCCCGACTTCTTACAGGTCATCACAACGCCCCAGCCGACACCTGCTCCCCCCTACTCTTGCTGATCTGGCTTCCTGCATTGGCATCTCTGGGAGGAACGCTTTCAGCTGAACGGACAAGATACTGCCGTGCTGGACACTACAGTATAGCAGTGAGTACAAACACCCTTAGCTGACATTATATGATATATATATTCAAGTACGCCACTTGTTTTACACAGTAGATAATGGTAAATGGAGTTACTTTTTTATGTAATATATTTGTCAGTTATTTTTGTAGTTGTATTTTTTTTCTTTGCACTGTTAAATAATTTATAGTACTTCACTATACATGTTCGACTTCTTATATCACTCATATATGTACATTCAATCTTTTTTTTATTGCCTTAAAAGCACAAGAGATGGGTAATAGCACTTTATCTTGGTTAAAGTTTCTCTTATAATTAATGGACGATACAAATCAGACTAAGTCAGAAAAGAGCGTGAATTACTCACCGAAAATTTTCTTAGACTTTGTAAAGGACGGAAAGTTTAGCATCTGACGCAGCAAGTAGTGACAGTGAGGAAGAATTAGTTAAACTTTTACCAGAGGAGGATACTCGTAAATTAGAAGTGGCAGTCACCACCTACGATCTCTCCGTTACTCAGTCACTACTCCAACTTGGAACTACTAAACAATGCTCCCACTACACCTCCCGGTGCAGTCCTTTCTGCACCTGTCCTAGCACTCTTCCTCAGCTGGAGCTATTAAGAATATTGCCCACAAGTGCAGCTATTCGCGAATTTTCGGGTACTGATCCCAAGCTATACTGCCAGGGAATATATTAGTCTTTGTGAGATGTATGAAAAACTCCTTTGTAGTGTGAAGGGGATCAAATATCTTTCATCCGCTCCGCCTACAGGCTGGCTCACGAGCTTCACTTTAATGAAAACCCACGTTTTTTCCCAAGCCAAAACAAGCAAAAAATTTATCGGGCTTTTGGGTTTAAAACTTTTTTGGAAAACTTTTGGGGGAAAATGAAAAACACGTTGGTCAAAGGTTTTTAATTTTTTTTTAGCGGTAGAACTATTGCACGGAAAGCGCTGCCTCAAAGGCCCCTTTTTGAGGGTTTAAAAGGTAGACGCAAACAAAAAATATCTGTTTGTTTTTCGTTAATTATTTAAAAAAGACAATGGGGGGACTCACGAGACACCTGCAATTACCCGATGTATGCCAAATTTTTTTGGGGTTTTTTTTTTGTAACATGATGTTTGGGTAAAGGGGAAAAGTCGAAGGGCAGTTTATCATTAAAACAAAACACACAATGAAAAACTCCACGATTTTTTTTTTTAAAAATTAAAAAATAAAATTTGGGGGAGAAGATATGGGGGGTGCGTCCCCGTCCCGCCTTTTAATGTTTGCCTATGACGTTAAACCAAAAATTTATAGGTGGGGTCCTACCTCCCCATCCGGGCCCTGCTGCGTCAGGAAAAACCCACCTTTAAATTGCACTACTGCCCGCCCTGAAGGACACACAAATTTGCGGTTTTTTTTAAAAACCCTGTCAAAGGGTCAGGGGGTAAAGCCAAGAGAAAAAATAAAAAATCGTGACGGGGCCCGTGGTCCCCTAATGTCAGTTTACCAATAAACATTTTTTTAAACCCAAAATGAAAACACCTCCACCGCGAAGGGGATGCGCCCAAAAACCCCAAAACTATACAACCCTAACCCTCTTCCCCCCCGGGGCGCGACAAAGGGAAAAAATCCCCAGTGTTCAAACCATAAAGCACCCCCCATGTCAAATGATTACTGGGTTAACGCCCTTTTCAAAAAGAAAGACCCCAAATTTTTTCCCAGGCCCGGGAAGGGGCCCTCATTCAAAAACAAAGAATGACTGACTTTCTGACCTTAGGAAAAAAAATCCTTAAGGAAGAAAATATGCAGTTTGGGATTTGGAAGATGGTGAGAAAATATGCTCCTTGTTTTCCGCTTTCAGTCCAAACCAAAAATTAAAAGGGGTTTGGGCAACAAAAATGGGACGGTTTTTAAGGCATCTTTTGCTGGGGGAAAACTGGCGCCCCGGGCCCCAAAGTGGGTGTCCCGAAAAAGGGTTACCTTGCACTAAAACTTTCGCCCCCGCGGAAAATCCCGTGGGCCCCTTCGTCCCAAAGACCTAAATTTTTAAAGGGTGGGGTTTCTAGCGGCCCCCAAAATTTTTGGGATTGGGTTTGCCTACCCCCTTCAGCTTTGGAAAAGGCAAATCTATTATGCCCTTTTTGGGTTTTTTTTTGTAGCTTCCAAATTTTTCCCCTTGGGCCCCGGATGGGTTTTTTAAAGGGTTTTAAAACGGTTTAAATCCCCAAACGTATGGTGGGTTCATCCTGACTCAATAGGACAAATTTCAAAGGGAAAGGTTTAAACGATGAATCAAACCCCCTGGCCCTGAAATTCCAGTGTGGAAAAATAAAATCGCAAAGTAAACTAGGTACTTTTCCAGCCCAAAAATAGGCCGACCTCCCTTCAAATGTAAATTTCCCACCCCAAAAAAATAATAGGGGGGAAATTTGGAAAAATTGTTAATGCCAGGTTTAGGGGGCCCGAGATACCCCCCCGTGTGCCCTCCATTCCCGGGGCCGTCCCCAAAACTACCGTAGGGGGTGACATCTGCTTTGAAGGCCCTAAGTCCCCAAAAAAAAAGACTAGTTGTGGAACAACTCTGAGCACGGTTTCCCTGAGGGACACAAGACTTTTCCCCTTGTGGTTAATTTCCACCGACGGTCCCCTCAAAAAAAAAAAAAAAAAAAAAAAAAAAAAAAAAAATTAAAACAAGGGGTCCTCTTTAATAAAGATTATTATCCTGTTGTGAAAATTTTGGAACCCAGTATTGTTTTTCTTTTATAAAATTTGAAAAAAGTCTTAAAAATTTGCACTTGACTGTATCTTTGTTAAAAGGGCCCAGTTTTTTTACAAAAAACCGGGTGAGTTTCTGCCATCCGGGAAAACCCTAGGCTTTATGACCGAACAACAAAAATTAAATTAAAACTTACCCCCGGGCAACCAGTACGCCCTTCCCTCCTGGGAAATGTGTGCAAAAAAAAGCGGACATTAAAAATTCCGCATGGAATCGCCCTTACCGTTTTAAAAGGAGGGAATTACGTTAATTGATTTTGGCGGGTAAAAAGTTGGGGGCGATGGTTTCCCTCCAAATTTTTAGGGCTTGAGGGTTTTTTCGTACCTACCAATTCTGGGTGATGGGCCCTGCCAAAATCGGGGTTTTTAGTCCCGCACTTTTGGGGGGCTGTGTTTTGGCCTCCCCCACTTTTTAAAAAAATAAAAAAATTTTTTTTGCTGATTCTAGGCTGTTTGCTACTTATGAGGCTTTTTTTTAAAGGTTGGTTTTTTTTCCCCCAAACTTTTTTAAAACTGACTCCTTAAGCTTAAAAAAGGTCCTAAAAAAAATAAAGTGTGAGTTTCCCTAACTTTTCCTTTTTAGGCTTGTGATGGGGGGCTCCCCCCTTTAAAAAAATTTAAAAGCTTAAAATTCCCCCCAACCCAAGGGTGTAAAAATGTTTTTTTTAAATTTTTTGGGGGGCTTTATCGGCGTTCTTAAAAAGTTGGAGGGTGCCTGAACAGTTTTTCGTATTTTTTCCAGGGTGCAAAAATTTTTAGGGCTGTGTGGTGGCCCCTGCACATTTTTAGGGCTGTAGGGTTTGGGCCCTGCAATTCTGGGGGCTGTGAGGGTTTTGGCCCTCACTTCTTGAGGCTGTGTTTGGCCCTGCCCATTCTGAGGGCTGTGAGGTTGGCCCGCCATTTTTGAGGCTTGATGTTCCCCTGCACTTCTTGGGCTGTGTGGTTGGCCCTGCCATTCGAGGGCTGTGATGGTTTGGCCCTGACATTCCTGGGGGCTGTTGGTTGGCCTGACTTTCCCTAGGGCTGTGAGGGTTGGCCCGCAATTCTGAGGGCTGTGAGGGTTTGGCCCTGCACTTTTTGGGGCATTTAAATTCGGAGGGTTGAGGTTGCCCGAATTTGGGGGGTGGAGGTTCCGCCTTTTATTATGGTTGGCCCTAATTTTGGGGGTTGGATTTCCGGACTTCCCCGGGGGTTATTTTTTCCCTTCACTTCTTGGGGGCGGGGGTGTTGCCCTGCCTTTTTCCTAGGGTTGATGGTTGGCCCCTCCAAAAGGCTTTTTGCCGAATTTTTGGGGCTGGAGGTTAATTTTGGGGGTTATTTCCCTGAATTCTTCTTATTTCCCTAAATTTCTTAGGGGGGTTTTGGGGGGTAATTCAGGGCTTGTGGGCCCGCCATTTTGACTGTTGGTTTAATTTCTGGGGGTGAAAAGGGTTACTTTGGGGTGTGTTTCCCTAATTCTTTGGGTTTGGGGGTTCCCGCCCATTCCTGACTTGGTTTGGCCCTAATTTTGAGGGTGTTTTGGGGCCCGACACGGGGGTGGATTTGGTTGAAAATTTTGAGGTTTGGGGTTCCCCCCTTTAGGGCCCCTGTGGAGGTTGGGGGCCCTCCCCTTTTAGGTTAGGGTTGTGAATTGCTTTAAATGGGAAGATGGGGGACATATTTTAAAGGGTGAATTCCCCCTTTTTTAAAAAAAATGAAAGGCTTTTTTATTTTTTAAGTAGACTTTCACAGGACTTTCCCAAATTAAAAAGACCCATGTTTCAAGCGGCCCTGTTAGGGAAACCCAAGGAAAAAGAGGAATTTTAGAAAAATAATAAGGGGAAAAATTGGGGGAAAGGGGTTTATTTTTTAATATTTCACTTGGTTTACTTCTTTATTTTCCTTTCTTTACAGATAAAAAAATATATTAGGGTTAAAAAAACGGCACGCGCCACGAAAAAAATTTAAATTTTTTAAAGGTTAACGGAGAAATTTACTTAATGGGGAAGAGTAAAAACCTTTTATAATAAAACGGAATTTTTCCACCCCATTCCTAACATTTTTTTAAATTTTTATTTTGGTCAACTAAAATTTTTAAATAATTTTTGGAGTGAGCGGATTTTAACCGGTGTGAGAACTCCCAAAAGGTGGGTTTTTACTAAGGAAAACAAAGGTGTTTTTTTTTGCCAAAAAAACATTACTTGGTGGTGGAGCTTTTTGGGGACCAGGGGAAGGTTCCCTTACAAGGGGAACCCCTGTAAGCCAGCCTTTTAGGACAAGAAAAAAAATGGGTGGAGGAAAAGGGGAATGGGAACATATATTTTTTGGTTAGCTTGGATTTTATGGCGATCTTTTGGGGGGAACGGGGAAAAATTCCGTTAAAACAATTTGGTTAAGCTTGAGACGCCCCCGGGGGGGAAAAAGAAGCAAATTTAAAAAATTTGTAAAAGTTTAATAGGGAACGTAAAAGAAATTTTTTAAAATTTGAAAATAAGGGAAAGTTTATTTTTTTAAATTTTTTATTTTTTTTAAAAAATTTTTTTTTTTTGGGGGGGGGAGGGATAAATGGGTAATAAGGGTGGGACTCAAAGGAAAAAATTGGTAAAAGACCTTAAGGGGGAGGGGGACCACGGGCCGACCCCGGGACAACCCCCGTTTTTTTTTTTTTTTTTCAAGTGTTTTTAGTAAATAGACCCAAGGTTGGGCAGAAAAGACATTGGTTTTCATTTGAAATAGGGGAGGACAGAAGTTGAGACCAAAAATGGAAATCATTTATTTAAACCCCCCAGAGTAACAATTTTCAACCGGGTTTTTAAAACCCCGTAACAAAACCAGAAAAAAAAAGGGAAAGAATTTTTTTTTTCGGAAAAGAATTTTTTGGGGTAGAGGTTTTTAAGGGAGAAAGGATTTGGGGGTTTTCCCCAAAAAGCAATTGGTAAGAGCTTAAGAGGAGGGATAAAGAAAGGGGGGAAAACCCCCCAAAATAGGTTAAGTGGAGCAAAGAACAAAATAGCGACAAAAAAACTTAAAATTATTTTTAAAAATAAAGGGGGGAAAAGGGAATGGAATAAAAAATTTCAAAAAAAACCAGAGAATTACAAATACTGAAGGGGGCGAAGCAAAATTCCCAGTTTTTTCCCGGTGGGTTTTTAAGGGGAATTTGAAAAAAAAATTTTTTGGAGGATTGCCAAGTCAAGTAAGATTTTTTAAAGGAACCCCCTTTATGGTTAACATTCTAAAAAAATTCAAGAAAAAGGGGACAAAGCCTTTTGCTGGAGGAAAACCACAAAATTTCAAAAAACCCAAAAGCAAAAAGCCTCGGAAAAACAAAATCCCAGAAAAATTCCCCAAGGGAAAAATCAAAAAAAAATTTCGGGTTTCAAGTCAAGAAAAGAGAAATTGACTTTTGGGGATGAAAAATTAAAAAAAATTTCAAAGGGAGTAACCGGGGGGGCCGTCGAAAGCAAGAAAAATTTTTTGGGTCCCCCCCCGGGTAAAAATAACCCCTTCCCAGATTCCCCCCAAAAGGCAAAAGGAACGTGGTTCATTCGGGAGAATTAAGGGGGGGAGGAAAAGGAATTCCCAAATTGTCCCAAGAAGCCTCTTTTGCTTTAAAACCAAAATTTTTTCCCCAAATAACCCCTAGCCAATGTCGGGAAGAAAATAGAACCGGAGGGGGAAAATAGGTGTAAAAAAAAAATTCCCCGGGGGGGCGGGATCTTCCCACTTTTAAAAAAAACCCCAATAACCCCCTTAGTTTAACCGGGTTTTTTAAAGGGAAGGGAAATTCCATAAAAAAATACAAAAATTTTAAAAAAAAAAGAAGTAAACCCTAGTTTAACCGGTATAACCAAAGGGAGTGAGAACTTAGGCAGAAAAAAAAATCCCCTTAATAATAAACAAGAAAGTTTTGTGTTACTTTCCTTTTTTAAACCCCCGATAGGGTAACCATAAAGGGACTAAAGAAAAATCAAAAAAAAAAGTTCATTGGGTAAAAATTCCCCCTTTTTTTTTAAAACCCGAAAGACTCAAGGTTAAATGAAAAGGGGAAAGAGGAGGGAAAATCCTGTCAAAAAAAAAAAGTGCCAAAAAAAAGAACCTGAAAATTGCGTCGGGGTTAAAAAAACCCATTCCTTTACCAAAAAAAAACAAGTGCAAAATTCCCTTTTCCTTTAGTACAAAAGAAGAAATTTTTCAAAAAATAAAACAAGTACGCGAATTTTCTCCCTGGAAATTTTTAGAAAATTAAGTAGTAAAAATGAACTTCAAAAACAGCAATTACGGAAAAAACTTTTAATGGTTTTTTCTTTCCCTTTTACATTTTTTCTCCCCTCCTTTAAAAAAAGGAGACGGAAAACATTTAAGTAACAGGGAGGCATCACTTTTGCCTTGATAAAGAGCACCATAAACTATTTATCTTAATGCAGGAGAATGGGTACCATGAAAACTGAACCCGCTCATTTTCGGTGTTAGATCCAAAACCATTAAGGATTACATATAGGTATCCGGAGAAAGCTAAAAAATAATAGCTAAAATTTTGAAGAAATGGAAGGAAGGCAAATAGAAAACCCACAGCTGCGTGGTTAAGTCCTATAGTACTGGTTAACAAGCCAAATGGGGAAAAAAGGATGTGTCTAACTATAAAAAGGTGAATAAAACATTTAGCCTGATATACACCCCCTCCCTAAATTTGGAAGAGTTAGTAGAATCGGTACGGGCTATGAATACATGCCCCCTAGATAGAAGATGCGTATTTCAAGTACTGTTAGATAAAAGTAGTAAAGATCTAAAAACTTTCAGTGAAGGGATATCCTTATATAATTCAAAAGATTCCCTTTGGGTTTTAAATTGCATGCAGAAATTTTTCTCACGAAAATTACCCCGATCTTAACCCCTTTTACTGAAAGAAAATTGGGCAAAAAATATCGGTGACATAACCCTGATGGCACCCTTTTACGGAAATTATTAAAAAGGATCGATAAATTATTTTGGACATCTGACTAGATTTGGGTCAAATTAAATTGACCAATGAAAATAGGACAAAAAATTTAAATTTTCGGGGACATTTTTGAAAAAGGAAGGTTACCAACCAACCCAGAAAATAGGCGCCGTAGATAAAATAAACCCCCAACTAATGTCAAGGAAAACCAGAAGATTTCTGGGTAGGGTGGGGTTTCTTAAAAGACATAAAAGGTTCGCTAAGATAGCGTCCCTTCACAAATTTTTGCAAGAAAGATAACCATTCAAATGGTAAAGGGAAAGCCAGAAAAGCTTTCCAATTTTAAAAGGAAAACTGACTGTGCCCCTTTTTAACAAAGGGCCCAAACTTTAAAAGCCTTTGTGTTGGTCGATGCACCCAAAACTCCGTTGAGCTACTGAGCGTATAGTGATGGGGAAAGCCCAAGAAATCTCTTTTTTTAAAAAATTAAAACCATTGAGACCCGATACTCAGCGAAGTAGGGAAGCTTTGGGAAAATTTTTAGCTTGCAAAAAGTTTCATCTTTTCCTGGGGAAACCAAGGTGATCATCAGAACAGACCACCAACCGTTGTGCCCCAGTTTTTAAAACAACAACCAATCACCTAGGATGAACAGATGGATCCTAAGTAGAGCTAAGGTATCAGATAGAGTATAAAGGGGGGAAAAAAAAACACTGTGCAACCAACTTAGTAACCAGTAAAATCATTCATGCAAGTAGAAGAGAGGGGGTTAGGAAAAACTAAAGAAGAAGTAAAGGAAATGAAAGGAGAGGACCTCAGATGGGAAAAGTAGAGTATCTAGAAGGAGGCAAAATACCCAGATCTAAATACCCCAGAAATACTTTAGTCAATTCGAAATAGAAGGAAAAATTTTAAATTTTTTAACAAAAACCACAGTTCGATAACATATCCCATTTTTTGGGTTTTTACCTAGTAAACTGAAGCGAGGGGTTTTGGAAATTTAAATTCACAAAAGGAATCGGGTCATTTAGGAGGGGAAATCAAAAAGTAAAGAAAAGGCTATTTTTTTTGGGCCCCCAACCCTGAAAAGGATTGAAGAATAGTGAGGAACTGTTTGACATCCCAAAGCATAAGGGTAGTCTGGACTCCAACAACATGGCAAAATACCATCAGAAATAAACCTCTAGAAGGAAAAGATAGAATAACAGACGGGGAAGGGAGCCACGGATCCCGCTATTTTTAACCATAAAGACATTATAGTATTTACTACCTTTTATAAATTAAGGACTGATAAAAGACGAAGTATGTAAAATTTTTTTGGGGAAATTTGTCATTTATTGGAGCACCCATCCCTTGTTATTGGATAATGTTTAGGAGTTTACGTCACAAAAATTCAAAGGTTGTGTGACTCATTAATAAAATTAGGTACACCAGCCTTCCCATCCACAAGGAAATGTATCTAAAAAGGATGCCCCAAACAATAAAAAACAATTCTCTAAAACCTGTGAAAGGGGTTTTATCCCATGGTGGCCCAATTTCTCTTAGAAATCAAATATTAAATGTGCAGTCATAACCCATGGTACCCAACCTTTCTATGTTTTTTTTTTTCCCGATACCTCCAATTTTGATTATGTAAAATTTACCACAATTGACTCAGAGATAAAACATCAGTGGCACACAAAAATTTAATCAAAAAAACAAATTTGGGAGAAGGTAGAAAATGGGGGAAAAAGCTAATGTAAAAAGGAAAAAAAAGGTTGAAAAAGACGAATTGGCGGGGGTAAAAAGAAAACGTTTTGAGCGGGCCCCAAATAGAAAACTTTCAGTTAAGGTTGGGACATACAAAGTGGTGGAAGTATTGAGGATGGGGTTCTAAGTTTTAAAAATATTTTTGACGCAAAATGTACGCCGCGGCCGAGCAAATTAAGCGTAGTAGGACAAGAGGCGGCTTTTGGAACACAGAAAAGTATTGTAGAAAAGACTTGGAAACTCCCCCCTAAGAGAGGAGACCGTGGGGAGATATTAAAACTGGTGTGACGGGCGAAAAGGGTTAACCTCTAGAGAGAAGAGTTAAACTTTCCCCACTTCTCTATGAAAGAGAGTTTTTTGAGGAAGGTCCCCTAGACAGATTTGTATGGTTTAAATTTTATTTTGTTTTGAGGGGCACACAGATTGCACTGAACACTAAACCCGCTGGGTTTGTCGTTAGACCCAATTGCTTGGCTCTGAGCTTTGCTCGTGGTGTAGACGCAGGGTTTATGATGCCTCAACGGAGGTGACCCTTACCCCAAAGTCTGGGGGTTTTGGGAGTAGCCCATCGGTTTTTTCTCCCTACGCACCTAGCCTGGGATTAGGGGGGAAAAATGGAAATTGACCATTCCAGACTAGGGGGACGAGCCCAGTTGCGATCTATAGGGTTTCGGCCTTAACAAATAAAAAAGGAAGGAGAAGGTTCTCATTTCAAGGTAGTAGAGTCAAAATTTTTAGGGGGTTTTCCCCCAAGGGGTCAAAATCTCCGGGTGGGGGGAAGTGATAAGTTAAGAAACTACTACTTTTTTTGTAAATTTGTTGGAAAGAATTGGAATGTGCGGGATGAAATATTTGTTTTGAGTGATAAAAAATCTAAGAAAATTTATATGAAATTTTGTGTGATGGATTTGTAATTTTTTTTAGTTAGATACCGGGGTAGGATGTTTGAAAGGATGGGGATAAGGTTTTTTTTTTTGGGGGGGAAGAGCATGTAACCGAGAAATTACAAAAATAGGGGAAGAGAGAAAAACACAAAAGTATCAATAAGAAACGGGGAATTTTCCTCCACGCCTCTTCCAAATCACTTTTTGGGTTTATTTTTTAAACCATATAATTAGACGTAAAAAAACGGGGGGTAGAAGGGGGATTCTAGGTTAGAAAAATTTTTAGAAGCGCTCGACGTTCTTTTGATTTAATGCCTTGGGGAGGTATTTTCTCCCCTTGGTAAAAGGGCCCCAAGGTAGGATCTGTTGGCGGCCCGGGGGGCCAAGCGCTCAAAAATTAGCAGGGGGGGCAACCACAAATGTCACAGCACCGTGTGAGGAAAAGGAGAAAAAAAGGGAAATAGAAAAATAATGAGGGGGAAACGTTGAAGTGGGATAGACTACGTATACATTTTTAGGATAAGGGGCTTGAGCTTTCATGGCGATCTTTAAAAGGGGTAACAGGCGACTGAATTTTACCAAAGTAGAAAACAAATTTGGGATAACGACTTGAGCTTTTCGCGTGCGATCGTAGGAAAAAAAGAAGATTTTAATTTTAAGATAACTTGTAAAATGTATAAAAACTACAAAGGGAGACAGTAAAAGAGTTAAATATTTTTAAAATTAGAAAAATTTAACGGTTATCATTTTTTCCCAAACCAGCCCTTTTAATATTTTTTAAAATCTTTTATTTTGTTCAATCATATATTTTTTTCCCATTTAATTTGGGGGTGGTGGAGCGGAGTCCCCAGGATGTAGAGTACACTCCAGGGGCACTACATAATGGTAAAAAAGGTGTAGAGGTCAAAAAGACCTTCACGTGTTTCAGGTACTGTTGTGTCTTGCTTGGTGTCACAGGGAACTGCCCAGTGCTTCTGCGGGATCCTTGGTGCTTCCCAAACCCCGACCCCTTGGTCCTAAAGGGCAGTGCTGAGTGACCCTTTGGAAACCCTGCTGAGCCAGCTTCCCTAGGGCCCTACAAGAGCAGGGGGCCTGTCATAAGTCGTGTTGCAAGAGGCGCAAAAACAGGGCATCAGGGGGGGCCACAGCACACAGGAGCAGTGTGCCTCTGGTGTGGGCAGGCTGGGGTTGTTGATCTTCCTAAAGGCACTGGTGAAAGGGCCATGAATGCCAAGAGTGGGGGAAAAAATTCACTCAAAAGTGTACCTCCCACACACACCCTGACACACCTGGTGAAAGGGAAATTTATAAATTGAAGATGGGGGAAAAGTTTCACTCGAAATTTTACCCTCACCATACACCCCTGACACCACTGGTGAAAAAGGGCCCATGAATGCCAAAAATTGGGAAAAGATTCACTTGAAAGTCTGCCTCACCAACCACCCTGACACACACTGGTGAAGGAATAAGAATGTGAAAGTGTGGGAAAAGATTCACTCGAGAGTCTCACTACCAGAACCCCCTGACACACAGGGTAAAAGGTTTTATGAATGGGGGAGGGGGGGGAAAAGATTCACTCAAAAGTTGCCCTCCCCACACACACCCTGCCCAACACTGGTAAAAGGGAATAGATGTAAGAGGGGGGAAAAGTTACTCGAAAGTCTACCCTACCAGACACACCCGACACCACGGAAAAAGGGAAATTATGAAGGAAGGTGGGGGGAATTTTTTTTTTTAACAAATAATAAACTCAATCAACAATCTTCGACTTCCCGGCCTAGGAATTTAAATGTGATGTCTGGGGAAGCTTTTCAAGACTGGGGCCCTGATATTTCTCAGCACATGCGGACCATTTTTGAGGGGTGTATGTGGTGGGGACAAGGTGGTCCATGTTCCGAGGATTGTGGGTGGGGCGTGTTCTGTGGGGGAGGGGGGTGGTGGACTGTTGCCTCCTGCCCACCCTCCCTGGGGCCTGGTAATACGATTATGAGATACATTTTACATGGATGCAATGGGGGGAAAAAAAAATTTTTTTTATTAAACCTTATATAATTAAAAATTTGTCAGCAGATTTTTGAGTGAAATTGTAAAAAAATTTAAAAATTTATAAAAAAACTGCATACAAAATCTGCGGTTGGTTCAATCCGGCCAGGGCAGTCGGCGCCCACCCCCCAGCTGTTTTTTCCCTTCCTTTTGGGATGATAAGGGGACCGGGGGAAGCCTGGGGGGAAAAGGGGGGGGGGTTTTAGGCCGTGGGTTCCCGGGATTTTTTTAAAGAAAAAAAAGTTTTAAACCCCTTGAAAAAACCCCCGAGCCCGAAAATTTCCTTGTAATTTGGGTTTAAGTTTTTATGAATAAACAAATTTTTAGTAAAAACCCTTGCCCCCCCAAACCCCTTTTTTTAAAAGGCCGAACGTAAATTTTCCCCCAAAATTGTTTTGGGTTTTATTTCGTTTGGTGAAATTCCGCCTTTTAAGGGGGGGGGCCTGTTTAGACCTTGGGGTCCCACCTCCCCCAATTTGGTTTTTAATTTGGTATTTTGGTAATTTTGTTTGGGGACAAGGGGGACCTATTGTTAAAGGGCAGAGAAATGTTGTTGTTTGGGAATTTGTGGGGGGTAAAGGGGGGGGGGGGTTTGGGTTTGTTTTTGTCAAAAAGGTGGGGGGGGTGAAAAGGGGGGGAAACGAAAGTATGGGGAGTGAAGTTTTTGTGGGGGGGTAAAGTTTGGGGGGGTGAATTGTGGGGGGAATTTTAAATTTTGGGGTTTTTGGTTGGGTTGGGGGGAAAAAGAGGGTGGGGGTGGTTAGGTTTGGGGGGGAAGATTTTGTTTTGTTTGAAAGTTTTTGGGGGGAGGGGAAAGTATGTGGGGAGGTAAAAAGTATGTGGGGGGAGGCTGAAATATTGTGGGGGGGTTGAAGTATGTTGTTGTGTTTGAAAGTTTTGTGGGGGGTGAAAGTATGTGTGGGGAGGGGAAAGTATGTTGGGGAGCTGAAATATGTGGGGAGGTTGGAAATATGGGGGGGAGGGGGGAAGTTTGTGGGGGGCTGAAAGATTTTGTGGGGGGGTTTGGAAGTAGTGGGGGAGGGTGAAAGAGTGGGGGAGGGTGGAATTTGTTGGGGAGGTTAAAGTATGTGTGGGGGGGGTGAAAGTATGTGTGGGAGGCTGAAAGAGTGTGGGGAGGTGGAAGAGTGTGGGGAGGGTGAAATATGGGGGGGGGAGGGTAAAAGTATGTTTTGGGGAGGCAAAAAGAAATGTGTGGGGGGGTTGGAAGTAGGGTTTTGGAGGGTGAAATATTGTGGGAGGGTGAAAGTATGTGTGGGGGGGGTAAAAGTATGTGGGGGGAGGCTGAAAGTATGTTGGGGAGGGGGAAGTTTTGGGGTGGGGAGGGGAAAATATGTGGGGAGCGAAAGTATGTGTGGGGGGGCTGAAATTTTGGTGGGGGGGGTGAAATATGTTGGGGGGGTTTTAAAAGTAGGGGTGTGGGGGAGGGTGAAAGTATGTGTGGGGAGGCTGAAAGTATGTGTGGGGAGGGTGGAAGTATGTTGTGGGGGGTTAAAGTATGTGGGGGGGGGCTGAAAGTATTGGGGGAGGTGGAAGATGTTGGGGGGGTGAAAGTATTTGGGGGAGGGGGGAATATGTGTGGGGGGGGTGAAAGTATGTGTGGGGGGGTGGAAGTTGTGGGGGGTTGAAAGTTGTGTGGGGGGGTAAAGTATGTTGGGGGGTGGAAGTATGTGTGGGGAGGGTGAAGTATGTTGGGGAGGGTGAAATATGTGTGGGGGGTTGAAAGTTTTGGTGGGGGGGGTGAAAGTAGGTGGGAGGGTGAAAGTATGTGTGGGGAGGTAAAGTAATTGTGGGGACTGAAAGTATGTGTGGGGGGGGGGTAAAAGTTTGTGGGGAGTTGAATTATGTGGGGGGAGGTTTGGAAGTATGTGTGGGGAGGTGACGAAGGGTTTTGAAGGTTACAGTCTGGGTGTGGGCCCTTTGGGGGGGCCCCAAAGAGCCGAGGGGGAGGGGGGTTGGGCCGGAGGGGGAGGGGCGGGAGAGGCAGGGCGGGAAGTTTGTTTGGGGGCGGAGCCGGTGTTTTTCCGGGGTTTTTTGACAAGGGATTTTTCACCCCCGGTTGTATTGGTATTTTGCAAATGCTGATGGATGAAAATTTATCTTACCCACACGGCTGTTTGTTGATCTCCCTGAACAAAGGAAGTGTCATATCTCGAAAGTCCGTCCGCTTTAAATTTTTGTACCCGTGGTTGAGCCATTCTCACGTAAGCCCCGTTGTTTTTAGACAGTGAAACAATGATCTTTTTTTCCCCCCCCCCCCCCCCACAGTACTGTGTTTGGGACCGCCTTTTAAATAGACGTGAATACAGTGTGCTCGGCCCCTTTCCCCGGGGAAGAAAAAGGGTCCCATCAGCAGAAAAAAGCTACTGCTTCAGGTATTTCTGCAAACCTGTCAGGATAAGTGTTTACGAGAGGCGCCTTGGTGTGTTAAGAAAGGGAGTGCCCGGTAACAAAATTTTTAAAGGAAAGGGGTTTGGGGGGGGTTAAAAGTTTTTTTTTTCCCTCTTCAATACGTTTTTTACCCTAAAAAAACTATAGTCCCACTGCACTAATGCGCCAGGGGCTATATTTCGAATTTTCATCACATAGAGAGGCCCAAAAAATTTGGGCGCCTTTTTTTTTTAAAGGGGCCCCCATGCGGATGGGTTCCGTCAAAATGTCAAATGCCAAAACTTATTTTGCCTTTTTTTTCAAAAACGCAAAAAATTATGTTTATTAATTAAAAAATATAAAGGGGTTATTTTTTTTTGTTTTTCCTTTTGTTTTTGGAAACCCCCCCCCCGTCACCCCAAAAACTTTTCTCCAACCAAATTTTTAACCCTTTTTGTGGTTTGGGGGGGGGGGGATGGGTAAAGGGGGGGGGGGGTGGGTAATATATGTAAAAATTAACTTATAAAATAATAATAAATTTTTTTTTTTATATAATTTTATATAATATAATATTATATATTATATATTATATAATATATAATATATATATATTTTTTTAATTATTTAACCTAATATACCATATACCCCAAAAAAAAATAAAAAATAAACCAATAATAAACCTTTTTTTTGGGGACGAAGAAAATTGCGGGTAAACACCCAACCCTGCCTTTTTGCGGTATGTAATGTTTGGAAAAGGGCTCCCGTGGATTTTTGTGCTAAAAAAGTTTTTTTTTTTCTGGCTTTTAAGGTATCAGATTTAAAAGAAAAAAGATGGGGGCCAATTTTCGACCCCTTTCCCCCCTTTTTTTTCCCTTTTGGGGGGGGCCCCCCCCCCCCCAAAAAGGAATTTTCAAATTTTAATTTTTTTTTTTGGTTACGTTTTTTAACCCAAAAAAGCAACCGGAAGGTCCTTATAGCCTTCCCGGGTTTATATTTGCACTTCCGGTTCAGGTATAGGGGCTAAAAACCATTTTTTTTTTTTTCAAACATGTGAAGAAGCATTTTTAGCTCAGTCAGATATCCCCGTGAACTGAGATCGTGGGAGTATCGCCAATATTTGGGGAGGGGGTTTGTTTTTAAAAGGGCCCCCAAAAGGGGGTGGGGAAAAGAAATAAAAAAAAAAAAGGGGGTTTTTGGTGATTAAATGACTTAAATAAATTACTTGTCAGGTTTAAAGAAAAAAATAAGTCGTTCGGATCAAAATGTAAACCAGTAACAGGGAAAAATTTAATTTTTTGGGGCCGGCCTCACCGCGGCCCCAGGCCGGGGCGCCCAAAGGGGTACTTTCGGAAAGGGGCCTTTCCCAAAAAAACTTTTATTTCCCAACTGGTTTTTTAAAATTGAAAACCCCCCGACCCCAAAAACCAAAGGTAAAAATCAAACCGAAAACCCCGGCCATTTAGTTTCAGTAAGAAAACCAATGCCTTGAAAAATCAAAGGAAAATTTTGGGCCCCCGCAATATGAGGACAATTTTTTCCCCCACGCCGATGTTCAAAAGGGCATTAAAAATTGAGTCAGGGGGTTTTTTTGACTGGGAGGAAATGATGACTTGAAATTAAAAGATCCGGGGTTAAATGAATGAAATACGGAAAACCAAAAACCCTCCGGGGGTTCAGAAATAAATTTTTTACATCCCAAAAAAGAATGAGTGAGTTTTTGTCCCTGCAAGTGCCCCCAAAAAATTGGCCCAAGAATGTTAAAAGTTTTTTTTTTTAATTTTTAAAACTCCCCCTTTCCGGGGGAAAGGACCAGATTTAAAAATCCAAAAATTCTTTTCCAAAAACTCCCGGGGGGTGGAAATGGAAAAGGAAGGAAAGGGGGAAAAAGGGTTTTTTTTAAAAATTTCCCTTTTTCAAAAAAATTAAAATATTTCCCCCCTAAAATGAAAAAAAATTTTCCCGGGGGTTTTTTAAAAAAAGAAAATTTAAATTTGGTTTGGGGGGAAAAGGGCCCCCCTTTTTTTCCCCCCAATTTAAAAAAAAAGGGAAAATTTATTTTTTAAAACATTTAAAAAAAAAAAAATTGAAAAAAAAAAAAAAGGGGGTTTTTGTCATTTTAAAAAAACCCCCCAAAATTTTAAAGGATCAAAAATTTCTACGGGGGGGTTTTTTGGGGGGGGGCCCCCCCGGGGGGTTTGGCAAAGGGCCCCCCGGGTAGGGCCAAAGGAAAAAAACCCGGTTAAAAAATTTAATTTTCAAAAACCTACAAAAAACCCCCCAAAATTTAACCCTTCCCCCCTTTTTTTCGGTTTTAAAAAAACAAAAAAGGGAAAAGGGGGAAAAAAAAAGGAAAAAAAGGGGGAAGGGAAAAAAAAGAAAATTTTTTTGGGGGGTAAAAAAAAAAATTGTTTGGGGTTTGGGACAAACCCAAAACCCCCCGGGGAAAAAAAAAAGGGGGGAAGGGGTTTTCGAAGGAAAAATTTTTTCCCCCCCAAAGGGGGTAAATTTTTTAAACAGAAAAAAAAACCCCCCGGGGCCAAAAAAAAGGGTACCCGGGGCCCAAATTTAAACCATTTCGTTTTAAACGAAAATTTTTTAAAATTTTCCAAATTTTGGTCCCCCTTTGGTAGGTTTGGGTTCCAAAAAAGGGGCCCCGACTTTTTCCCTTTTTTTAAATTTAAAAAAAAAACGCCCCAAAAATTTCGAAAAAGGGGCCTTTTATTTAAACCCCCCCAAAATTTAGATTCGAAAAAATTTTAAATTTTTAAAAAACATTTTAATCGGGGAAAACCCCGAAATAAAGGGGGTAGGGGAATTAAAGGGGGGGGTGTTCAGGGGGTCGGGGCCCCGTTTTTCTAAAAATAAAAAAGGGGAAAAACCCCCCTTTTAAGGGTTTTTTTAATTTTTGGGGTTTTAAACCCTTTTAAAAAAAAAAGTTTCGGGAAAAAGGTGGAAAATTTTAAATTAAAATGTCCCCCAAAAAAAAATTTTTTAAAACCCCGGTAAAAAGGATTTCTATTTTCAAAAAAAAAATACCCCAAAAAAAATTTAAAATTAATTTTTTTTTCGAAAAAAGGGGCATTTAGAAAAAAAAATCAAAAGAAAAAATTTTTTTGGGGGTCAGGGGGGAAAATCCCAAAATCCCCTAAAGGGGGTTTTTTATAAAAAAAAAAAACCCCACCCCCTCCTTTCCCGGGCCCCCGGGGGTTAAGGGGCCCCGGGGGGTTTTAAACCCCCGGGGGGACCCGGGGGTAGGGAAAAAATTTTTTGGGGGTTTTTTTGAGGAAAAAAAGGTTCCCTTTTCCCATTAAAGGTTTTTTTTGGGGGGGGGGGGGACAAAAAAAAAATATTTAAATTGGGGGAAAAAAATTTTTTTTTTTAAAGAAAAACCAAAAATTTTGGGGGCCCCAATTTTAAATAACCCAAAAAATTTATTATTTAATTAAAAAAACCCCCCAAAAAAAACAAAACCCTTTGGGGTTTTTAAAAAAAAAAAAAAATTTTGACAAATTTTTTTTGGGGTTTATTAACAGTTTTTTTAAAAAAATTTTTTCCCAATTTAAAAATTTAATTTTGCAATTTTTCCCAAACCCCTAAACCCCGAAATAAATTTTTTTTAAAGGGGAAACCCCTATCCAAAATTTTTTAAAAACCCGGCCCCAATAAAATAGGGGTTTCTTTTTTCCCCCCTTTAATTTTTAAAAAAAAAATTTTTAATAAATCCCTTTATTTTTTTAAAAAAAAAATTTTTTCCCAAAATTTTTCCTTTGCCCCCCTCAAAACCCCCCTTTTTAAATCTTTTAAAAAAAAATTTCCCCCTTTTTTTTTTTAAAAAAAATCCCTTTTCCCAAACTTTTTTTAATTTTCTTTAAAAAATTTTTTTACCCCAACAAAAATTTTTTTAAAGGGAATTTAAAATTTTTTTTAAAATTTTTTTTTTCCCCCTTTTTTTTCCCAAAAAGAAATTTTTTTTTTCCAACTTTAACTTGAAATTTTTAACCCTCCAATTTTAAAAAAATTTTTGGTCCCTTTTTTTTCCCCCAAAAAAAAAAATTTTTTCCCAAAAACCCTTTTTAAAAATCTTTTTTTTTTTTAAAAAAACCTTTTTTTAAAAAAAAAATTCTTTGGGGTCCCCTTTTGAAAAAATTTTTTAAATTTATTTTATTTAAAATTTTGTTTTTTTCCTTTTAAAAAAAAATTTCCTTTTTTTATTTTTTAAAAATTTTTTTTTTAAATTTTAAAAAATTTTTGGGAAATTTAAATAAAAAATTTTAAATTTTATTTTAAAATTTTTTTTTTTTTTTAAACCCCCAAAAATTAGGGTTTTTAAATAAATTTAAAATTTTTTTAAAACCCTTTTTTAATCCCCTTTTTTAAAAGGGGATTGGGGCCTCTATTTGCCCCCCGTGTTAGGGAAAAAAAGGGGAAAAATTTTTTTTTTTTTTAAAAAAAAATTTTAAAATTTTAATTTTTTAATTTTTTTTTCCCCCCCCCCCCTTTAAATTTTTGGGACAAAACAATTTTTCCCCAAAACCAATTTAAAAAAGGGTTTTAAAAAATTTCAAAATTTGAAACCCCAAAAATTTTTAAAATTTACCCCCCCCACCAGTTCCCCAAAACCCCCAACCCCAAAAAAAAAAAATTTTTTTTTTTGGGGAATTTTAAATTTTTTGGGCCCAAAAGGGGCTAAAAATTTTTTTTAAAACCCCCCCTTTTTCCCTTTTTTTTTGGGGGGGTTTTTAAAAAATTTTTTAAACCCCCCCCCCCAAAAAAAAAAATGATTTTTTTTACTGGGTTTTTGGGGGGAAAAAAAGGGGGGGGGGGTTTTAAAAAAAGGGCCCTTTCCTTTTTTTTTTTTCCTTCCAGAAGTAAGGGGAAAGAAATTTTAAAAATCCCCCCTTTGAGGCCCAAATTTTGGGACCCAAATTTTTTTAAAAACCAAAAATTTTAAAATTTTAAAAAAAAAAAATAAAAATTTTTTTAAAAATTTAAAATTTTTAATTAAAAAAAAAAAATTTTAAAAAAATTTATTGTTTTTTAAAAAAAAAAGTTTAAAAAAAAAAAATTTTTAAAAAAAATTTTTTAAAAAAAAAAAATTTAATAATATTTAAAAAAAAATTTTTTTAAAAAATCAAATTTAATAAAAAAATTTTTTTTAAAAAAAAAAAATTTTTTTAAAAATTTTTAAATTTAAAATTTTTTTAATTTTTAAAAAAAATTTTTTTTAAAAAAAAATTTTTTTTTTTTAAAAAATTTTTTTTAAAAAAAAAATTTTTTTAAATTTTTTGAAAAAAAATTTTTTTTTAAAAAAAAAAAAAAATTTAAAAAAAAAAAATAAAAATTTTTAAAAATTTTTAATATATTTTTAAAAAATTTTTTTTTTCCCAAAAATTTTAAAAACACCCTTTATTTCCCTTTTGGGGGAAAAACTTTGGGTTTTTCAAATTTTTTTTTACCCCAAAAAACCCTTTTTAAAAGGGGGGACCCTTGGCTCCCCCGGCCCCCCCCCCCCCCCACAAAAAAATTTTCCCAAAACCAAAAAGGGGGGTGGTTTTTTATTTTAAAGGGGCGGGGGGGGGTTTTTTTTTTTTCCCCCCCGGCCCCCCCCGGGGTTTTTCCCCCCGGGGGGGGTTTTTAAAGGGGGGGGAAAGGGGGCCGCCCCCGGGGGGGGGGGGGCTTCCTGGTTGGGGGGGAAAAAGGGAAAAGGGAAACCCCCAAAACCGGGTTTTTCCCAGTTTTAAGAAACCTTTTACAACCCCAACTTTAAGGGGCCCCCATTTTTAGCGGGGGGGGGGGTTTTTTGGGGGAAATTAAAACCTTTAAACCCCCCCCAAATTTTAAAATTTAAATGGGGAACTTCCCCCCCTTTTTTTTAAAGGAAAAAAAAAACCCCTTTTTGGGGGCCCAAAAAAAATTTTTTTTAAAAAATTTTTTTAATCCCAAAAAATTTTAAAATTTAAAATTTTAAAAAATTTAAATTTAATTTTAAAAGGGAAAAAAAAAATTATTAATTTTAAATTTTAAAAATTTTTTTTGGTTTTTTTTTTTTTAAAAAAAAATTTTTGGGGGGTTTTTTTTTTTTTTTTTTTTAAAAAAAAAATTTTTTATTTTTATTTTTTTTAAAAAATTTTTTTTTGGGGGGGGGGGGAAAAAAAAAAATTTTGTTTTTGGGGGGGGGGGGTTTTTTTGGGCGGGGTTTTTTTTAAATTTTATTTAAAAAATTTGGGGTTTTTTGGGAAAAAAAAGGGGAAAATTTGGGAAAAGGTTTTTTTTAAAAAAAAAAAAAAAGGGCGGGGGGGAAAAAAGGGATTAAAAATTTTAATGTTAAAAATTTTTTGGAAAAACCCCAAAAAAAAAGGGGGGGTTTTTTTAAAATTTAGGTTTTGGTTTTTTTTTTTTTTGGGGGGGGGGGTTTTTATTGGGTTTTATTTAAGGGTTTGGGATTTTAAAACCCCCCCTTTTTTTTTTAAAATTTTGTTTTTAAAGGGGTTTAAATTTAAAAATTTTTTTTGGGGGTGTTTTAAAAACCCTTTAAAGGGGGCCCCCGGGGGGTAAAAAGGGGGAAAAAATTTTAATTTTCCCCGGGAAAGGGGGGGTGGGGGCCAAAAAAATTTTTGGGTTTTTAATAAAATTTTAAAATTTTATTTTTTTTAAAAAAATTCCCCCAAAAATTTTTTTTTTTCCCCCCCTTTTTTTTTTATTTTAAAATTTTTTTCCTTTTTTAAAAAAAAAAAATTTTTTTTTTTGTGTTTTTTTTTTAAAATTTGGGGAAAATATTAATTTTTTTTAGGGGAATTTTTAATTTGGGCCCCCCCCCGGGGGCCCCCCCGGGGGGGGTACGGCCCCCCCCCCGCCAAAAAGGGGGGAAAACCCTGGTTTTTTTTTGGGGAAAAAACCTAGGGGGACATTTGGGCAAAATTTCCCCAAACACCCGGGGGTATAATATTTGGGATGAGACCCTGTTTTTTGTGAAAATTTTATTTTTTAAATTTTTTTCGGATTCAGATTCGAAAAAAATGGCCCCTTTTAACCCCGCCCCCCTTTTGGGGGGCATTTTCTTTTTCACCCCCAGATTGTTTTTAAAACTAAGAACTTTTTTCCCTTTTTTGTTGGAAAATGAACTTATTTCCCAAAAACTAGGGGGCAGGAAAATTTTTCTTAACGTTGGGTTTTTTTAAAAATCTTTTTTTCTGTTTTTCAAAGTTTATTTCGAAAAGGGCTGTATTTTTCCCCCCAGTTTTATGTAGGCATATTTAAAAAAAATTTTTTTTTTTTTAAAAAAGGGTTAAGTTTTCCCCCCCCCCTTTTTTTTAAAAAGGGGAAAAAGAAAAAGGGGGGGGGGAAAAAATTTTTTTTTTAAAAAGTTTTCCCCAAAACCCCCCCGGCCCCCCCCTTTTTTTTTTTTGGGGGGGTTATTTTTTCAAAACCGGGGGGAAAAATTTTTTTTTTTTGGGGGGTTTACCCCCAAAAATGGGGAAAAAAATTTTTAAAAAATTTTTTTTTAAATTTCAAAAAAAAAAAATTTTGGGAAAAGCCTTTTTTTTAAAATTTTTTGGGGTTTTTTTTTAAAAAAATTTTCCCCCACCTTTCGGGGGGGGGTTCCGGGGGGCAGGTTTCATTTTCCCCCAAAAAAGGGGGGCCTATTTCTGGGGTTTTAAATTTCCCCTTTTTTTCCCCCCCCCCCCCCCCCTTTTTTTTTTTTTTTTTTTTTTTCTTTTTGTTGTTTTCCCTTTTTCCCCCGGGAAGGGGGGGGTTTTTTTTTTTTTTTTTTTGGGGGGAACCCGGGAAAAAAACAAATCCCAAAAAGGTTTTGGGGGGCCCCCCCCCCCTTTTTTTTTTTTTTTTTTTTTGGGGGAACCAAAAAAACCATTTTTTTTTTTTAAAAAAAAAAGAGGGAAAAAAAAAAAAAAATTTTTTTTTAAAATTTAAAACCCAAAATTTTTTTCCAAAAAAAATTTTTTGGGGGGAAAAGGGTTTTTAAAAAAAATGGTTTTTTTTTTTTTTCCCCCCCAATTTTTTTTCCCCCCCGGAAAAAATTTTTGGGGTTTTTAAAAAGGGGGGCCAAAAACCCTTACACTTCCAATTTAGGCCCCCTTAAATGGCCTTTTATCATGAACAACGGTCAGGGGTTTTCCTCTTGGGTGGGTTTTTTCCCTTGAAGGGCCGTGATGGCTTTTAGGATTTCCTGTTCCCACCCTTTTAAAAACCCCCACTTTTCTTTTAAAAAAGTCTTTCCGCTGCCAAAATCCCCCCACTGGGGTTTTTTCGGGACCAAGCATACTCGGCCCAAAGGGGCTTATTGTCTGTTTTGTTTTTTCGCTTCAGAGCCAAAAAGTCCTGATTTTTTTTAAACTACCCGGGGGGTTTTAAGGTCCCTCGAAAACCAAAATTCCTGGGTTTTTTTTATTTGGGGGTTTTACCCCTTGGGGTTAAAAAGGGTTTCTTTGGTCACTTGGGCTCACATTGGAAAAAAAACACACTTGTTCCCTTTAAAATTTTTACCCTTTCCCCAATCCCAAGATTTAAGGCCCCTTTTCGGGGGCCGAAGGGTTCTTTGGGATCTTTTAAACCTTGTTTTGTTACGATGGTTTCCAAATCCAAAGATACCAATATTGGTTTTTTCATTTAAACCGAAAAATTTTGTATCCCCTTTCCCCCCCAAGGGGATACCAAGGACCTCTTTTACGTTTTAAACACTGCAAACCATTTTCACCAAAACCTCGATGTGGATTCTTTTGCAAAACCCCCCCCCCCCCAAAGGCAAATTCCACAATTTTTTCCCCGGGGTTTTTTTGGTTAAAAAATTTTTTTAAGGAAAAAAAAATGGTTAACCCCTACCTAAAAAATTTTTTAATATGCCCAATTTATAAAATTCCTTTTTTTTTTATAAGTATATTGAAAAAAAAAATACTAAATTTGAAAAGAATTATTGGGGAAAAAGGTCCTGGGATTCCGGGGGAAAAGGGAATTAACCCCCCAATAACTAAAAACCCCCACTTTTTTGTTAACAACCATGGGGGGAAAGAAAAAATTATTTTGAAAAAAAATTAGGGAGCCCTTTTTTTTTAAATTTAAAGAAAAAGGTTTTTCTTCCCCCCTTTTCTTCTAATAACAAAATTTATTTTTTGTTTTTTAAAATTTTTTACGTATATTTATTTACTTTTAAAAAACAAAAAAAATTTTTAAATTAAATTTTAAAAAAAATTTTATTTTTAAATTAAATTTTTTAAATAATTTTTTCAATTTTTCGAAAAAAATTTTCCCTAACCATTACCCATCAAACCCCCCCTTTTCTTAGCCCAAAAAAAATTTGGGGTTTAAAAGGGGGAATTTTTAAGGGCAATTTTTAAGACGGGCTTTGTAAAAACAAAAGGAAAAAAAGGTTTTCCAAAAAAAAATACAATACCCCTTTTTATTTTCTAATTAAAAATTTCTCGGGGAGAAAAGACAAAACCGTACAGTAAATTAGGGTTTACATTTGGGGGGGATGAAAGGGGGGACTTTTTCAAAATCCAAAACCGGCCCAGTGAATCTCTTAACCGTCAATATGCAAAATTTAAAATCCCGGGCGCTTAGTCAGGGCGACTAAAGTTTTTTTGGTAATTCTTTTTAAACGGCAAAAAAACTAAACCCCCCCAAAACCCCCTTTTCCTTTCAAAAAAAGTCCCGGGGGGGCTCACCTTTCTCCCCCCCAAGGGGGCCCCCCCAAACCCCCCCCGGGGTTTGGGAAAAAAAAGGGGGGGGGGCTTTTCGTCACCTTTTCATTTCCCCGGGGGAAAGGGCCCCACAACTTTCATGCAATTTAAACCCTCCCCAAAAACTCTTGGGGGGGGGGGGAAAAAACCCCACTTTTTCCCCTTTTTAAAAAAAACCATTCGGGAATTCCCAAAACAGGGTTTCAAACTTAATCAACCTTCCAAAAATACTCACTCCCCTTTTTTTCAGGGCAACAAAACCCCTTTTAAAAAATTTTTTACCTTCAACATTTTCAAACCCCCAAAAAACTTTTAAAACCTTTCACCCCCCCACCCCCTCCCGCCCCCCAACCTTCCCCCCCCTCCTCCACCCCCCCCCCTTCCCCCCGCCCTCCCCCCGGCCCTTGGCCCCCCCCGACACCCCCCCCCTTTTAACCTCCCCCAAAATCCCCAAACCCCCCCCATACCACCCCCCCCCCCTCCAAACCCCCCCACCTACCACCCCCCCACACAACTTTTTCCCCCCCCCACAAAAACCCCCCCCCCCCCCATATTTTCACCTCCCCACTCTTTCACCTCCCCACCTTTTCCCCCCCCCCCATCTTTTCCCCCCCCCCCCTTTCACCCCCCCCACCCCCTCCCACCCCCCCAAAATCCCCCCTCCCCCAACCTTTTTAAACCCCCCCCACAATTTTCCCCCTCCCCACATACTTTCACCCCCACCAATTCCACCCCCCCCACACATACTTTCCCCTCCCCACACATCTTCCCCCCCCCAACTTTTTCCCCCCCCCCCCTTTTTTTTCCCCCCCCCCCCACCCCCCCACCCCTCCCCACAAATTTTTTTTTAAAATTTAAACCAAAAACCCTCCCCACCAAAAACTTTCACCTCCCCCCAAAATTTTCCCTCCCCACCATACTTTCCCCCCCCCCCCTTTACTCCCCCCCCCCATCTTTCACCTCCAAACATCTTTCACTCCCCCCAAAATCTTTTCCCCCCCCTTTTTCCCCCCCCCCCCAAATTTCCCTCCCCCACATACTTTCCCCCCCACACTACTTTCACCCTCCCCACACATACTTTCACCTCCCCACACATACTTTCACCCTCCCCACACATACTTTCAAGCACAACACACATACTTTCAACCTCCCCACACATACTTTCAGCCTCCCCACACATACTTTCACCCTCCCCACACATACTTTCAAGCACAACACACATACTTTCAACTTCCCCACACATACTTTCAGCCTCCCCACACATACTTTCACCCTCCCCACACATACTTTCAACCTCCCCACACATACTTTCAGCCTCCCCACACATATTTTCACCCTCCCCACACATACTTTCAAGCACAACACACATACTTTCAACCTCCCCACACATACTTTCAGCCTCCCCACACATACTTCCAAGCACAACACACATTCTCATCTGAACAACATACACACCTACTCGGATCCCTCATACACAAACGACCTCCACTACAGTCACACAATTCACACAAACTGACTACATTAACACACTGATAACTCCTGGGATGAGGCTCGTGTAGCCCCAACGGTCTCAAGGCCACACGCCGCTCACTCGTACACACAGACAGACGGACACTGCTTACATCCACACCACGACAAATACACACAGACAGACGGACATTTCTCTGCGGGTGTAACAATATGTAGTCTGTTGTCGAGCCATAAAATTACGAAAAGTAACTGAATATACCAAATTAGTTAGTGGACAAGGATACTAAACAGGTCATAGCTATAAAATGTTGCTTATATTCACTAAAATCGTCTAATGGTACCCAAATTACAATGGAAATTACGTTCTGGGTCTCAAGGGGTTTTGTGCAAGGGTTATAATAATCATTTGTTTATTCATATCTCACCCCAACCCCCAAACCTCACCAGGGAACCTCACGTGACCTCGTAAATGACCCACGTTACCCCGGGACACAGGGATACTGTGACTTCCGGGGCACCACAGCTACCTTCCCCAGGCTTCCCCAGGTACCCATTATCATCCCAGAAAGGAAGGAAGAACAGCTGGGTGGGCTGGTCGCCGACTGGCCCTGGCCCGAATTCGAACCAGAGCTCGCAGATTCGTAGCTGCATTGTATTTTTTATAATTTCATATTTGTTTACACATTTCACTCAAAACTCTGCTGACAACTTTTTAATTATATAAGGTTTCAATAAATATTTTTATCCTCCCATTGCATCCATGTATAAATGTATCTCATAATCGTATTACCAGGCCACCAGGGAGGGTGGGCAGGAGGCAACACTGTCCACCACCACTCACTCCCACACAGGACACGCCACCACCCACAATGCCTCGGCACACACTGGACCACACTTGTCCACACCACATCACACCACCTCAAAAGTGGATCCGCATGTGCTGAGAAATATCAGCCCTAGTCTTGAAATGCTTCCCACAGACATCACATTTAAATTCCCTCAGGCCGGAATGGGCTGAAGATATTGTTGATTGAGTTTATTAGTTTGTTAAAAAAAATTCCCAACTTTCCATTCATAATTCCTTCACCAGTGTGTGTCAGGGTGTGTCTGGTGAGGGTAGACTTTCGAGTGAATCTTTTCCCACACTCTTCACATTCATAATTCCTTTCACCAGTGTGTGTCAGGGTGTGTGTGGTGAGGGCAGACTTTCGAGTGAATCTTTTCCCACACTCCTCACATTCATAATTCCTTTCACCAGTGTGTGTCAGGGTGTGTCTGGTGAGGTGAGACTCTCGAGTGAATCTTTTCCCACACTCTTCACATTCATTATTCCTTTCACCAGTGTGTGTCAGGGTGTGTCTGGTGAGGTCAGACTTTCAAGTGAATCTTTTCCCACATTCTTGGCATTCATGGCCTTTATCACCAGTGTGTGTCAGGGTGTGTATGGTGAGGGTAAACTTTCGAGTGAATCTTTTCCCACACTCTTCACATTCATAATTCCTTTCACCAGTGTGTGTCAGGGTGTGTGTGGTGAGGTGACACTTTTGAGTGAATCTTTTCCCACACTCTTGGCATTCATGGCCCTTATCACCAGTGCCTTCAGGAAGATCAACACACCCCAGCCTGCCCACACCAGAGGCACACTGCTCCTGTGTGCTGTGGCCACTCCTGATGCTGCCTGTTCTTGCAGCCATCTCTGAACACGACTTATGACAGGCCCCCCTGCTCTTGTAGAGGCCCTCAGGGAAGCTGGGCTCAGCAGGGTTTCCCAAGGATACACTCAGCACTGTCCTTGAGGACCAAGGGATCAGGAGTGGGAAGCACCAAGGAGTCCCGTCAGAAGCACTGGGCAGTTCCCCTGTGAGCACCAAGCACAGCACACAACAGTCACCTGAAACACGTGTAATGGTCTTTTTGACCATCTACACCTTTGTTACCATTATGTAGTGCCCACCTTGGGAGTGTACTCTACAGTCCTGGTTACTCCGCTGCCACCACCCACATTAAGTGGGAAAAAAATATATGATTGAACAAAAATAAAAGATTTAAGAAAATATTAAGGACTGGTGGAAAACAGATGATACGCTTTAAATATATATTTCTAATTATAATATATTTAACTCTTTACTGTCTCCATTATGTAGTTATTATACATTCACAAGTTATCTTAATATTAAGTCTTCTTTTTCTCCTAGCGATACGCACGCGAAATGCTCAAGTCGTTATCCTAATATAGTTTACTATCTTTGGTAACTTCAGTCGCACTGTTACCCCTTAACGATACGCACATGAAATGCTCAAGTCGTTATCCTAATAAAATGTATACGTAGTCTATCCCACTTCCACTGTTTCCCTCTCACTTATTTTTTTCTATTTCCTCTTTTTCTCTTGTCCTCACACGGCTGGCTGTGACATGTTGTGGTTGCCCCCTCTGCTAATTTGTGAGCGCTTGGCCCCCTGGTCCGCCAACAGCATCCTACCTTGGGACCCTTTACCAAGGGCGAGAATATCACCTCCCCACAGGCGACTTAACTCAACGAACGTCGAGCTGCTTCTAAAATTATTCTAACCTAGAATCCCCGTTCTCACCTCGTTTCGCTACGTGTCTAATTACTACTGGTTTAAAATATAGCCTAACCAGTGATTCAGGAATGAGGCGTGGAGGAAAATTCCTCGTTGCTTATTAAATACTTATGTGTTATTTTCATCTCTTCCCCTATTAATGTAATTTCTCGCGTTACATAGCTTCTTCCCCCCAAAAAAAAATTCCCTTTATGCCTCAGCCCTTCTCAAGCATCCTACCGGATTCTAACTAAAAAAAATTTATCAAACCCATCACACAAAATTTCATATAAATTTTCTTAGGATTTTCTTATCACTCAAAAACAAATATTCTCATCCGCACATTCCAATTCTTCCAACAAATTTACAACAAAATGAGATAGTATGTATTCTTAACTTATCACTTCCCTCACCCAGATAGATTGCCCAAAGTTTGGGGAATACCCACTCTAAATGTGATGACTCTACCCCTTTGAAATGAGAACCTTCTCACTTCCTCTCTTATTTGTTAAGGCCGAAACCCTATAGAGTCGCAACTGGACTCGTCCCCCCTAGTCTGGAATGGTCATTTCCATTTTTACCCCACTAATCCTAGGCTAGGTGCGTAGGGAGAAATCACGACGGGATCTACTCCAAACCCTCAGTATCTTGGGATAAGGCTCACCTCCTGCTTGAGGCATACATACTCCTGCGTCTATCACCCATCGAGAAAAGCTCAGAGCCAAGCACATCCTTGGGCCCTAACGACAACCTAGCGGGTTTAGTGTTCAGTGCAATCTGTGTGCACCTCTAAAGAAAAATAAAATGTTTAAACCCTACAAGTCTGTTTTAGGGGACCTTCCTCAAAATCTCTCTTTCACTAGAGAAGTGGTGAACGTTATCTCTTTCTCTCTAGAGGTTAACCTTATCGCCTGTCATCACCATTTTTTCTAAGTATCTCCTACTGGTCTCCTCTCTCTAGGTGGGAGTTGCTCAAGTTCTTCTTCTACAATTACTATCTCTGCTGGTTCCAACAGCCAGCCATCTTGTCCTACATATCGCTTAATTTGCTGGGCCGCGCGCTGTACATGTTTGCCGTCAAATATATTTTCTTAATACATATGAACCTCCATCTCTAAATACTTCCACCACTTTGTATGGTCCCAACCACTTAACTGAAAGTTTTCTATTGGTCCCCGTCTCAAAACGTTCTCTTTTTACCACGCCAATTCGTCTTTTTCCAACCTTTCATTTTTCCTTTCACATTAGCTTTCTCCGCCATTTTCTACCTCTCTCCAAATTTGTTCTTTTGATTATTTCGTGTGCCACTTGTTTCATCCTCTGAGTCAATTTGTGGTAATTTCACACTAATCAACCTTGGAGCGTATCGGGAAAAAAGCATAGAAAGGTTGGGTACCCATTGTCTCATGACTGCACTATTTAATACTCTTTGAGTTTCTAAGAGAAAATTGGGCCACCTATGAGGATAACCCTTGGGCACAGGTTTTGAGAGAATTGTTTTTCATTGTTCGGTGCATCCTTTCTGAGATACTATTACCTTGTGGATGGTAAGGGCGGGGTGTATCCTAATTGTATCTCACATGAGTCACACAATCTTTAAATTTGTTGTGACTAAACTCCTTAGCTTATCCAATAACAAGGTATGTGGTGCTCCAATAAACTGACATATTCCCTAAAATTTTTACATACTTCGTCGGTCTCCTAGTCCTTAATTTATAAAAGGTATAACCTACTATAATGATCTATTAGGTTAATACATAGCGGTATCCGGGGGCTCCCGTTCCCATGTCTGTTATGTCTATGCTTATCCTCTCTAGAGGTTTACTTACTGATGGTATTTCTTGCCATTGTTGTTGGAGTCCCGACTACCCTTATGCTTTTGGGGCATGTCAACATTTTCCTCACATATTCTCTCACATCCGTTTTCAGGTTGTGGCAATAAAAATAGCCTTCTGTTTTACTTATTGATTTCCTCTGCCCTAAATGACCCGATTCCTTTTTGTGAATTAATTCCAAAGCCGCTCGCTTCAGTTCACTAGGAAAAACCAATAAAAGTGTATACTGTTATCGAACTGTGGTTTAGTTAATATAAAATTCCTCCTTCTATTACGAATTGATCTAAAGTTTTTTCTGGGTATTTAGATCTGGGTATTCTGCCTCCTTCTAGATACTCTATCATTTCTCTCCATCTGAGGTCCTCTCCTTGCATTTCCTTTACTTCTTCTTTAGTTTTTCCTAACCACCTCTCTTCTACTTGCATCAAATGATTCTTACTGGTCTACAAATTTGGGGTCTGCTACAGTGTTCTTTTTCCCTGCTTTATACTCTATCTGATACCAAATAGTCCTCTCATCTCTAGGATCCATCTGTTCATCCTAGGTGACTTGGTTCGTTGTTTAAAGACTGACACAAACGGTTGGTGGTCTGTTTCTGATGATCCACCTGGTTCCCCCCCAGAAATGATAAAACTGTCTGCAAGCTAAAACTATTCCTAAGGCTTCCCTATCTGTCGCTGAGTATCGCGTCTAACTGGTTTTAATTTCTTTGAAAAATAAGAGATTACTTGGGCTTTGCCCTCATCACTATACTGCATCATACTGCTCCTCCCGTGAGTTTGGCTGGCATCGGTATCCAACACAAATGGCTTATTAATGTTGGCTTATTTAAAGTTTGGGAGCACTAGTCAGTTTGTCCTTTAATATCTGAAATGCTTGCTGGCTTTCCTCTGACCATTTGAATGGGTTATCTTTCTTGGTCAAATTAGTGATAGGCACTGCTATCTTAGCGAATCCTTCTATGTACTTCCTATAGAACCTACCATACCTAGAAATCTTCTGGTTTCCTTGACATTAGTTGGGGGTTTCATTTTATCTACGGCTGCCATATTGTCGGGGTTTTGGGTTGGTAACCTTCCTTGTTCACTAAATGTCCCAGAAAATTAACTTTTCTTTGTCCTATTTTACATTGGTCAGATTTAATTTGACTCCAAATCTAGTCAGATGTCCAAATAATTTATCGATCCTTTCCAAATTTCTCGTAACTGGGTGCCATCAGGATTATGTCACCAGATCATTTTTAAGCAATTTTCTTTCAGTAAAGGAGTTAAGATCGGGCTAATTTGCGTGAGAAAATTGCTGCACTGCAATTTAATCCAAAGGGAAGTCTTTTGAATCTATATAAGATATCCCTTCACTGAAAGTTGTTAGATCTTTACTACTTTCATCTAACAGTACTTGATATACGCATCTTTCATATCTAGGGTGGCATAGTATTCATAGCCCGACACCGATTCTACTAACTCTTCCAAATTTTGGGAGGGGGTGTATATCCATGGCTAAATGTTATTCACCTTTCTATAGTCTAGACACATCCTTTTTTCCCCCTTCGGCTTGTTAACCGTACTATAGGACTTAACCCCGCAGCTGTGGAAATTTTTTATTATGTCCTTCTCTTCCATTTCTCTCAACATTTTAGCTATTATTTTTTTAGCTTTCTCCGGATACCTATATGTAACTCCTCTACATGGTTTTGGATCTAACACCTGAATATGAGCGGTTCAGTTTTCATGGTACCTATTTTTCCTGCATCTAAGATAAATAGTTCATGGTGCTCTTTTATCAAGGCGAAAAGATGATGCCTCTCCGTTCACTTAAGTGTTTCCGTCTCCTTTTTCTAGAAAATTTCCTTATTCGCTCCGTCGAGTACCATTACCCTCGCTACCATCACTATCGGTAACCATTGCGTTACTCATCCTAGTGGGGAGACAACGTGTTTCTGCCGGTTTAAATTTGTTCTTGAAATTTTTTCTGAGTTTTCTACTCTATTTTAGCTAAAATTGTACCAGGACGTAACTTCAGCTGTCCACTACTGTTTTTAATTATTTGGTAGAAAGATAGTTCTTTCTTTTGTAACCTGGACGCATTTCAGGTGCTATATTTTGCACTTTTTTTTTGTGTCCACCAAGAGGAGTGGTTCCCTCTACCTCGTCCCCTGACAATCTAACCATTGAGTTCTTTCTGGGTTTTATGGTCACACTTTGTTGTACCTTATATGACAGCTTGATTTATGCACCTCCTCTTCGCACTTTTCACTCTTTAAATGCTCTGATGGTACCGTTCGGTGTTTACAAAATAGGGATAAGTTAGGGTTAGCCACATGATTTCGGAATTGATGTTATTTTTCTAGTCCTATTTTTCATCCCTATCAGGGGTTTGGGTGGAAAAAAAATGATCTGGAACAGCTACATCAACACTCTATTGTTCTATATTCTAAGGTATTTTACTCTACTTGACCTAGATTCTCATCCTTGCCCGTTTACGTTAACTAGGGTTTACTGTGGGTTTTATTTAGTGTAACTAAAGCTGCCCCTCTTTTTTATAAGTGAAATTCGCTTCCTGTGTCTAAAAACTTCATGCGTGATATAATGGCTAAGGGGATTTTGGGGGGTGATGTTAACAGTCACCGGGAAAATCCTGTCCTCCCGGACATTGGATTCCTCTCTACATCCTATTCTCCCGATCGAAACAGCGTGCTATTTGTTTCTCGGGCAGTCGGGGGGCTGAGGGGGTGTTCTTCTACAGGGGACAAAACATCTGTGGGAAACCTTCTCCAAGCTAAACCGACGGTTTGGTCGTTTCATACTTTCCAGGTTGTAATTTCCTTCCCATCCTTCCATCTGTGCACGCAGTTCTCTAACCTCTGACTGACTAGCCGAAAGTTCCTGTGACTGTTCCCGTGTGTTGGGAGGACTACTCTGGAAGCGGGTGTTATTTCTGACGGCTGTCGTGGCTGGTTTACCGCGAACATTTTGTCGTGTCTCTTCCGATTGGCAATTGCCCTCTTCGGTCTCCACTCTCTCTATAATTTTTTTAGAGGGATTTGTTCATCCCTAAAAAGTTCTAATTTCTCTTTACTGTGACTTGGCAATCCTCGCAATAGTTTTTTTCTTAATGATTTTTCCCTACGGGGAATTTTTCCTCTGGGTATTTTGACTTCGCTTCCAGTAATGGGTATTTTGCATTTGAAGTTTATTTGCAAATTCTTGTGGATCTTCATCCCAGTCATACTGGACTTCAGAAAAACTGTTTAAGGATTCTGTCGACATTATTGTCTGTTTTGCTCATCGTATAACCAATAAGTTAGGGTGTTCCATGATCTAAATCATGCTGACTGAGGGCGTTCTGTATCAAAGGCTAATTGCGGATCTACTCTTATAAGTATCCTCTTTCTCTCCCTTTAAATCCTCTGAACAACTTTCTACCTGGGAAAGGAACTGTCAACCTTCCCTCTGCTTCGATACCTTGTAAATCCCGAGGTTCGTATTTGTATATCTCTCGGGTTTTTTAATATGATCTCATTGGTCTCCTAACTTCCTGCTCCTCCTCCTTATTTTTCAAAAATAACTCAACCGTTTCTTTCGTCTTTGCTACTTCTTGTTCTAGCTGACTCATCCACTTGAATCGCTCGCATTGTTCGGGACGGGTTTCGCCTCTCTCGTGTGTTACTCCTTCCTCCTTCTTAAGCTCTCTACCAATTGCTTCCTTTTGGAGGAAATCCTCCAAATCCTTTACTGAAAAACCCATTAAATCCTCCATCCCCCCCAAAAAAATTACTTTACCGTAATTTAAAAAAATATCTTTCCCTGATTTTCTTAACTAGTGTTGGGCTTCCACGGTGGCTATTAAACTCACGACAGCCCTCTGAAGTTGCTTACTTGCTGGGGGCGTCTTCCAAGCCTCAACACTGATTTACGCATTTTCCTCCACGGTCTGAGCGAACTAGTCATAGTCACTAACGCTACTCTATACACCTATATGTACACCTATATGTACACCTATACTCTGCGCACACCATACTGTACGTGTACAGTATGTGATCACTGGGTAACTGGCACTTGAAGAAAAAAAAAAAACTAACAAGGCGTTAGTCCGCACGTGGGTAAGCGGAAACCATCGAATGGATCCAAACCGCTGCCACCAAAATGTAATGGTCATTTTGACCATCTACACCTTTGTTACCATTATGTAGTGCCCACCTTGGGAGTGTACTCTACAGTCCTGGTTACTCCGCTGCCACCACCCACATTAAGTGGGAAAAAATATATGATTGAACAAAAATAAAAATTTAAAAATATGTAAGGACTGGTTGGAAACAGAATGATAACGCGTTAATATATATTTCTAATTATAATATATTTAACTCTTTACTGTCTCCATTATGTAGTTATTATACATTCACAAGTTATCTTAATATTAAGTCTTCTTTTTCTCCTAGCGATACGCACGCGAAATGCTCAAGTCGTTATCCTAATATAGTTTACTATCTTTGGTAACTTCAGTCGCACTGTTACCCCTTAACGATACGCACATGAAATGCTCAAGTCGTTATCCTAATATAATGTATACGTAGTCTATCCCACTTCCAACTGTTTTCCCTCTCACTTATTTTTCTATTTCCTTCTTTTCTCCTTGTCCTCACACGGCTGGCTGTGACATGTTGTGGTTGCCCCCTCTGCTAATTTGTGAGCGCTTGGCCCCCTGGTCCGCCAACAGCATCCTACCTTGGGACCCTAAGTAATGCACTTCATTAGTCTTGGTCAACAAAAAAGAATCACCAGTAAGTCATGTCTACATCTCTAGTTAACAAACATTTCAAAAACATACCTTTTCCCAAAGGGCGAGAATATCACCTCCCCACAGGCGACTTAACTCAACGAACGTCGAGCTGCTTCTAAAATTATTCTAACCTAGAATCCCCGTTCTCACCTCGTTTCGCTACGTGTCTAATTACTACTGGCTTAAAATATAAGCCTAACCAGTGATTCAGGAATGAGGCGTGGAGGAAAATTCCTCGTTAGCTTATTGATACTTATGTGTTATTTCATCTCTTCCCCTATTAATGTAATTTCTCGCGTTACACTTAGATTAAACTTTAAGTGTGTTTTTCAAAAGTGGCGCTTGTGCCGTTTCAATTCTAAGCGCCTGAATATATTTTCATATGCTGTAAAGAAATGAGAAAATAAAGAAGATAAACCAAGTGAAATATTACAACATTAAACCCTTCACGCCCAGATCTTTCCTTGGCTTTATAAAAATAGTCTGTTGTTAGCCATAAAATTACAAAAAGTGACTTAATATACCAAATTAGGTAGTGGACCAGGGTACTAAGCAGGTCACAGCTATAAAGAAAGCATAGAAAGGATCTTTTTAATATCCTGGGAAGTCCTGTGAAGAGTCTGACTAAAATAATAAAAGCGAGTCCCATTTTTTTTTTTTAAACAGGGGGAGAATTTCATTCCCTCTTAAAGTATCGTGCAGACCTTTTCATCATTCCTGATTTTAACAATGTCAGGGCCAACCATCCACCCCCAAGAATGTGCAGGGCCAACCCCCTCACAGCCCTCAGGAATGTGCAGGGAAAACCACCACAGCCCTCAAGAATTGCACGGCCACTATCACAGCCCTCAAGAATGTGCAGGGCAACATCACAGCCCTCAAGAATGTGCAGGCCAACCATCACAGCCCTCAGAATGTGCAGGGCCAACCACCACAGCCCTCAGATGTGCAGGGCCAACCACACAGCCCTCAAGAATGTGCAGGCCAAACTATCACAGCCCTCAAGAATGTGCACGGCCAACCATCACAGCCCTCAGGAATGTGCAGGGCCAACCATCACAGCCCTCAAGAATGTGCACGGCCAACTATCACAGCCCTCAAGAATGTGCAGGGCCAACCATCACAGCCCTCAAGAATGTGCAGGGCCAACCATCACAGCCCTCAAGAATGTGCAGGGCCAACCATCACAGCCCTCAAGAATGTGCAGGGCCAACCACACAGCCCTAAAGAATGTGCACGGGCCAACCATCACAGCCCTCAAGAATGTGCAGGGCCAACCATCACAGCCCTCAAGAATGTGCAGGGCCAACCATCACAGCCCTCAAGAATGTGCACGGCCAACTATCACAGCCCTCAAGAATGTGCAGGGCCAACCATCACAGCCCTCAGGAATGTGCAGGGCCAACCATCACAGCCCTCAGGAATGTGCAGGGCCAACCATCACAGCCCTCAAGAATGTGCAGGGCCAACCATCACAGCCCTCAGGAATGTGCAGGGCCAACCATCACAGCCCTCAAGAATGTGCAGGGCCAACCATCACAGCCCTCAAGAATGTGCAGGGCCAACCATCACAGCCCTCAGGAATGTGCAGGGCCAACCATCACAGCCCTCAGGAATGTGCAGGGCCAACCACCACAGCCCTCAAGAATGTGCACGGCCAACTATCACAGCCCTCAAGAATGTGCAGGGCCAACCATCACAGCCCTCAGGAATGTGCAGGGCCAACCACCACAGCCCTCAAGAATGTGCAGGGCCAACCATCACAGCCCTCAAGAATGTGCAGGGCCAACCATCACAGCCCTCAAGAATGTGCAGGGCCAACCATCACAGCCCTCAACTTTTATCTTGTGCAGCATTCCAATGAAACGGTATATCGTTCTTTAACAATCTGTTCAGAGGCGATGCCATGGCGGCAACATTTTTAATGAATCGCCGATAATAGCCACACAATCCAATGAAAGAACGGACATTGTCTACACTCTGTGGTTGCGGGAAGTTTTGAATTGCTTTAATTTTATCATTCATGGTGTGAGTTCCGCCCTCATCGACGATATGTCCTAAGAAGGAAATGTTAGCTTTTAGAAACTCACACTTCGTGATTTTAGCTTTTAGACCTGCTTCTTTAAGCTTAAGGAGTACAGCTTCTAAAGTGGCAAAATGAGACTCTGAATCCTTACTACAAATGATCACATCATCAAGATATGCATATACATTGTTTCCTAGCATATCAGCAAACAAGGTATTTATCATTCTTTGAAAAGTGATAGGGGCAGATTTAAGCCCAAAAGGCATTCTAAGCCACTCAAAATGTCCGCTGGGAGTGCTGAAAGCAGTTACTTCCCTTGACACGGGCGCCATCGGTACTTGCCAGTAACCGCTTAGAAGATCAAGGCTACTGAAAATTTATTACCCGGTCCTAGAGCCATCAACAAGTCACTTAAAACAGGGAGAGGATACCAATCGTCCTCAGTTACTTCATTTACCCGCCTAAAATCAATTTCAGTCTTAATTCGTCCTTTTAGGAACAAAATAAGGCGAGTTCACGGTGATCGTGATTTTTTACACCCTGTCCCACTCTTTTTTTGATCATCGACTATTTGCCTCTGACGTGAGGAAGTCGATAGGCTGAATAGGCCGGACAGAAAATTTTTTCAGTACCACAGTTACTTTTTAATTTAAAGCACCTGTCGATGTAAAGGTACAGGGTTACAGGTTTTATCTGGAAATAATCTGGGTTCCAATGCTCA
>JACEEZ010013571.1:39018-52292 GCA_016584305.1 Chionoecetes opilio
AGTCAGTGTGGATTCCACAACCGGCGCAAGCTACTTACTAAGAGGACCCCTGTTTTAATTGAGGACGTCGGTGTATGCAAAGGGCGACGTCTTGTGTCCCTCACGAACCGTGCTCAGAGTTGATTCCACAACTAGTCTTTTTATTTGACTAGGGCCTTCAAAGCAGATGTCACACCCTACGGTAGCTTTGGGGACTGACACGGGAATGTGCATGGCCACACGGTGGGGTATCTCGTGGTCCCCTAATACCGTGGCATTAACAACTTTCCAATTCTCCCTATTATCTTTTTGGGTAGAATTTACATTCTGAAGGGCAGGTACGGCCTGAGTTTGGGCTGGTAAAGTACCTAGATTTACTTTGCGATTTAGTCCACACTCGGAAGTCAGGCGCATGGGTTGATTCATCGCTTGAAAGCCTTTTCCTTGAAATTTGATCCTATTGATGTCAGGATGAATCACCATACGATTGGATTTGAGCGATTTCAACCCTAACAACCCATCCGTGGGCAAGGAGAAGTTGGAAGCTACATAAAAATCCAAACGCATAATAGATGTGCCTTTTCCTAAGCTGATGGGTAGGCGAACAATACCTAAACTGTTGAGAGGCTCGCTAGTAACACCCATTAAATTTTGGTCATTGGGACGAAGAGGCCACTGACTTCCGCGCGACGCACGTTTTAGTGCAAGGTAAGCCTTTTCTGACAGCACATTGACGGCGGCGCCAGTGTCCACAGCAAAAGATGCCTTGAACCGTCCCATCTTTGTTGACAAAGCCATTATGTTGGCTTGACTGCAAGCGGCTACTAAGGATGCATATATCTCACCATCATCCGATACCACTGCACTATTTTCTTCCTTAATGATTTTTCTTCCTAAGTCAGTCAGTCAGTCATTCTTTGTTTTTTTAATGTTTTCCACGGCCTCGGGAAAAGTTGTCTTTCATTTTGACAAGCGTTAAGCAGTCATCAGTGACATGGGTGCTGCTTTCATGGATTGAACACTATTAGTGAGGCAGCTTAGGTAGTTGATGGGGACATGCCGGATAAAAGCACCACATTTTTTCCAGGTATTCCTCAGAATCCAAGCTTCAATTCTAGAACCGGCGCCAAGCGATCCGAACATTTTTTTTAAACACAATCTTTATTTTTTTTATTTTTTTTTTATTTAACATTTTGTGCCTATAGCGCCTGTAGGCAATAGTGACCCAGGGCTCGGTAGTTAAGCCCCGGAGGTTCACTTGAGGGCTGTGATGGTTGGCCCTCGTCCGTGGTGGCGCAGGCAGGATTTTTATAGTGACGCTTGTGATTAGAGGCTCATGCCGCCCCCCTGTGTCATCCGATGCACTCGCAATCGAAGGTAGAGTTAATGGGCAGGGCATGTGGGTGTTCTTAGGCCACTCGACGGTGCAGAAAGATTTTGATTTTCTTCGGGGATCGAACTCGGGTCACCGAGAACGCCACTGAGAGACGCTAACCACTGCTACCGCCTCCCCGATAGGATAGCCTGCATAATAGAACTATTTTTTTATTTTTATTTAATTAAATGCATATTACACCGCCGTTTCTGGATGCAAGAATTCTCGACGGTGTTGCTGTGGTGTATCTGCTTCCTCATACTAATGTCACCACATTCAATGCTAATGGCGTTTGCATCCCCCACATCCTGAAGCTACTTGAATCCTGCAGAAGAGTCGATGTGGTCTGGGACAGCTACATTGCCAGCAGTATCAAGGAGTCAACTAGAGAGAAAAGGGGAAAAGGTGTGCGGAGAAAGGTCGGCGGTCCAACCAAGGTGCCCAGCAACTGGCCCGACTTCCTCCGGGATTCCACAAACAAGGAGGAGCTTTTCCAGTTCCTTTCAGACAAAGTCGGCTCCAATGACTGGCCAGACGGAAAGGAGGTCTTCATAACATCAGGCACAGATGTGATCAGCAGAGGTTCCGACCACTCCATGCCACGATGTGACCATGAAGAGGCCGATACAAGGATTGTCGTTCACCTGAAAGATGCGCTGGACAAGGGATGCACCACCTGTTTGGTACGCACTGTCGACACAGACGTCGTTGTCATACTGATAGGAAAGTATCATTCCCTGACCAGCCAGCATCAGATGGCAGCCATCTGGGTAGCCTTTGGAACTGGAAAGAACTTCATGTACCTGGATATCAATGCCATATGCTATGCTCTGGGAAAAGATAGGTCAACGGCACTGCCTATGTTCCACAGCTTCACGGGCTGCGACACAACTTCCGCTTTCTTTGGCAAAGGGAAGAAATCGGTATGGGAGGCTTGGAATGCCTACGTGGAGGTGACGGAAGCCTTCAACAACCTCATGAATCACCCTTACATGACTGTGACAGTGAACTGCAAGGAATTCCAGTTGCTCGAGCGCTTCACCGTGATCATCTACAATAAGAAGAGCAACTTGGACTCTGTGAACGAGGCACGTAGGGCCACGTAGAGGCACGTTTCTTCTCCCAGAAAAACAGGACAATGGAGAACATTCCCCAAACGCAAGAAGCCCTTCTGCAGCACACACTGCGCGCAGTCTACCAAGCTGGAATCTGGGCAACCAGTGATCATTGTGAGCAGAAGCCTCCAACCTCAGAGGGCTTTGGATGGACTCTAGAGAGTGCAACGAAGACCTGGCGTCCTGTGTGCTCCAACCTGCCTGTGGCATCCCAGGCCTGCAGCGGACTGATCAAGTGGTTGCAAAAGCGCCATGTGCACGTGTGGAGGACGATGCTCATGCAAGAAGGCGCGGTGGAAGTGCACATAACTTTGCAGCTGCCGATGTGAGAAGTAGCTTAGCCGGCTTAGTGTGAAATGTAGTAATTGAATTTTGTGCAGAGAAGGGATTTAAGACATTAACACTGCATGTTTCCATGTTTTAATGTCAGTTGTTAGCAGATTCCTCCATTAAAACCTTTGAACTGACCTTCATGCTTTGCTCTCCTACTTAATTGTGTACTAAGTATGATTATTTCATGTGATTGAATTATAAACACCCCTAATGGGCCAAATAATGAGCAACCATACTCAGAAAATACCTTAAAACAAGAAACATGGCAATTTTGCACCATGTTGGGTAAATATACGCACGGTCTGAAAGAGTTTACATTTTTTCTTGATTTTCGTATGTGTTAAATTGCTCACATTACAAAAATGTATCGTAGAAGCATAAGAGTGGTCGTATCGCTTGGCGCCGGTTATAGAATCAGAGCTGGGACCCTGAAGATTGCCTGATCAAAATTTGGTGCTTTTATCCGGCCTGTCCCCATCCCTTTGAAATTCGGTGCTAAGCTGCCTCACTATATGGATTGTTTCCTGTCGCGCCACGAGGGGAAGAGGGATTAGGGTTGTATAGTTTTGTGTTGTTAGGTCGCATCTGCCTTCGCGGTGGAGGTGTCTCATCTTGATAATAATGTTTATTGGTAAACTGAGCATTTACAGGACCACTGGCGTCACGATAATTATTCTTTCTCTTGGCTTTACGCTGATCCTTGACACGGTTAAAACACCTGCTAGTGGTGTGTCCTTCACGCTGGCAGTATGTGCAAGTGAAGGTCGGTTTCCCTGGCGCAGTCACGGCCGCATAGGATGAGTCAGGAGTCACCTCATCAATTGTGGTTAACGTCATAGCGACATTACAGGCTGACAGACGCACATCACTATCCTTCTCCTCCACTTTAGTTTTTAATTTAAGAACAAAATCGTGGAGTTCTTCATTGTGTGTGTAGTTTAATGATAAACTGCTCCTTCGACATTTCCCTTTTAGCAACATCATGTACACAAAAAACTCCAGAAACTTGCATACATCGGGTAATTGCATGGTGTCTCCGTGAGTCCACCCATTGTCTTTTAAGTACTTAACGAAATCAAAAAGATATTCTTTTTGGTTCCCGACCATCAAAAGGATCCTTCGGGGCAGCGTACCGTGAAAGTTCTACCGCTAAATTAACACCTTTGACCAAGCTGTGTTTTTTCTTTTTCCCCAAATGTTTCCAAGAAGTTTGACCGAAAAGCCAGATCATTGGGGTTTGTTGTGGCTTGGTAAAAGCGCTGGCTTGCTTAAATTGAAGTCATACCGCCTGTAGGGTGAAGGGTGAAAGATTTTTGACCCCCTTCATCAATTCAAGGAGTTTTTTCTTTACATCCTCACAAAGACTAAAAATTTTCCCTGGCAGTATAGCGGGGGATCAGTACCCAAAAAATTCGCGAACAGTGCACTTGTGGGAAATATTTTAATAGCTCCAGCGCCGGGGAGGAAGAGGCTGGACAGGGTCCCAGAAGGCCCTGCCCCGGGGAGGGTTAGTGGGAGACATTGGGCCAGATTGTTTTAAATGTCACCTTTCCCCTTTCCCATGACGGCACCGCCACGGTTCTCTGCGACAGGAAGCCATGGTAACTCAAACCCTTCCGGGTTTTTCCCCCTTCGGTATCCCGTCACGGTAAGGTTTGGTTTTTCGGAAGGGAAATATGCCCGTCTGGCGCTACGCGACCTTTCATTACCCCCATGGTGGTTTTTTTACATCGTAACAGCACAGCAGAGCCCAGACAAGAACAAAGTCTTTTTCATCCGTTTATTAGCAGGTAAGCCCATCTTTTTGACTTTGTTACTTTTAGCTGGTATTAACGAAGTCATTCTTTGGATACTATAAGCGTTCCCAATATGCTTCTGCTTCGTAGAGTATGCCAAAAAGGAAAAAAAAACCCATTTTGGGAAAAAACCTTTGTGCTTTCCTCCGCATTTCAACTTCCTTATTTTCTTTATACTTTGGCTAATGACACGTTTCTTCTGAGCAGGAAACATTCTGCACTTGCTCTGATTTTGAAATTTGATGCAAATTTGTGGGAAAAGATTTGGTTTTATTAATTTGCCAGGTGTGGGCGGTGAGAGCCCGTGGTATTATTTCGTTTTAGTGCACCCCCAGAAATATACCCTAAAAATTATTGTGTAGATCTCGTCATTCTGAGTTTTTCCATACACCTCGGGTACCGGGAAACTGTCCCCGATGGGGAATTGCGCCGACGTCGGCGAGTTTTCCCAATTTTTTCACGTCGGCGAGTTTTCCCAATTTTCACGTCGGGCGTTTTTCCTTTTTTTGGCGACAGTTCCAGTTCTTGATTTTATTTTTACTGACCCAATATTTTTTAAAATGGAGAGGGACTGCGCGGTCATTTCGGGACTGAAATTTACCCGGGTAACCCAATGCGGCCGCCTACGGCAATATAAGAACTTTTGGGGGTTATAGGAGGTTATTTTAGTAACTTTAGGGGGTCTGGTGGGGTTAGGTTAGTAACTTTAGTGAGGTTAGGTTAGAATTTTTGTTTTATAGTGAGGTTTAGGTTAGAAACTTTTGGGGTTATAGTGAGGTTAGGTAGTAACTTTTAGGGGTTTGTGAGGTTATTTTAGTAACTTTGGGGGGTTTTTGTGGGGTTAGTTAGTAATTTTAGTGATTTTTTAGGTTAGAAATTTTGGGGGTTATGTGGGGTTAGGTTAGTAATTTTTAGGGGGTTATAGTGAGGTTAGGTTAGTAATTTTTAGGTTTTTATGTGATTTAAATTAGAAATTTTTAGGTGTATAGTGATTTTAGGTTAGTAATTTTTGGGGATTATAGTGATTTAGGTTAGTAATTTTAGGGTTATAGTGAGGCTAGGTTAGTAATTTTTAGGGGTTATAGTGAGGTTAGGTTAGAAATTTTGTGAGGTTAGGTTAGAAAACTTTAGGGGTTATAGTGAGGTTTGGGGGTAGTAATTTTTAGGGGCTACATGAGGTTGGGTTTAGTAATTTTTAGGGGTTATAGTGGGGTTTGGGTTTAAAAACTTTGTGAGGTTAGGTTAGTAACTTTTAGGGGGTTATAGGAGGTAGGTTAGTAATTTTTAGGGTTATAGTGAGGTTGGTTAGAAAACTTATGACATTTTATTTTTAAACAATAGTTATTATTTAAACATAACTACAATAAAAAATTACGCAAAACCTAGTTTGCTCCGCGCGACTGCCTTATATATGGGACATAGGGGCGGCCCAGGGGGTGGCGCCCATTTATTTTTAAAATTTGTGCTTTTGCAAATGCTGTTTTTTTTTTCCCCAAAAAACCTGTTAAAAAGTTTCTTCTGAAATTTTCATCCCCAAATCCAAAGTCCCCGTTTCCTTTGAAAATAATGTATCTCCATCCGGGAAATCAAAACACTTTGTTAAGAAAAAATAGCGTCCAAAAACCCAGGAAGTGAGAAATTGTACGAAAACAAGTGCCCAGCCCACTTTTCCCCGCCCACCCCCCACCCAAAATGGCCCGTTTCCCCAGACCCTCCCGGGGAGGATTATACGCTACCCTCCAAATTTTTACGGGGTTTCGTACACAAGTTGTTTCGTCCCCAGGGTTGTAAATTGGTTTAGCAAAAAAAAACAAAAATTTTGTACCTACACGATTTTGATTTTTTTCCCGTACATCCCTGGTGACGTTTCATAACTCTATTTGTTAAGTTGCCTCCAAATTTTAAAAAGCATAGCAGTCTTAGGAGAGTTTTTTGTCTAAATTTATAAGCATATAAAATAATCTGGTACTGATTTTAGTACCTTTTTTTTTTACGACTCACGGGTATACGAAAACCTGATGTACAAAACTGACGCACCTTCCCCCAAAATTAGGGACTGCCCCCTCGGCCCGGACAGATTTTAACCTTAACCAAACCTCAAAGGGCTGTGGTCCTTCGGTGGAGAGGGTGGTTTTGTGCCGCTATTAAACAACTGCATCATTTCTTTAATAAACTTATGAAAAAAACAGTTTTAAAGGTTACGTGAGTAAATTTAAATTGCACAGTATATGAGCAAAAAATTAGAGAAAACGAAAATGGAAACGGCAGTGAGAGCGTGTTTTTGCCCTTTATAACCCAATAAAAAAGGTAGTGCTTAATCCATTTTTAACATGTTTCTACATTGGGGGATTTAAACCCAGCAACGTTTGAACATTTTTTTGTTATTTTGGCTATTCCAATGTCCGGTTGGGTTAGTGAAAAAAGGAGGGAGTCGGGGGGGGGGCGCACCCCCCAGAGTTAGGTCAGGATTACGTTACCAAGTCAAACTTAAATTTTTTTTTTTGGGGACAAACATAAAATGTGTTGTCCAATACAAAATGTTTTTTTTGCCTTTTTTTTTTATCATAAGTGGAACTGTCGCCAAAAAGTTAAATGTCACAAAAAGTTCTCGGTTAGTTTTTCTGGAGAATTCCTATGGGCGCATTCCCAAAAAGGTGAGGCAGTAAAAAGGGGGGCGCCGCCGAGCGGTGACGATCATTTTTGGAGGAACCCGGGCGACCCAAAACAAATTCTGGGTAATCTAACGTAATAAACTAAATAAAAAATTACCTAGACTAGTTTATTTTTGGGTTTTAGCCGGGACCTCCCAGCTGATCGTCGCAGCCCCAATTCAATAACCCTTTTCACTGATTTCCAAAAAGTTGCTAAAAACCACTCATGCTGTAACATTTATGGTCCCCAAAACGGAAAAACGAGATAGGGAAAACGTTAATAAAATTAATCTTTACCCAAATTGTTAATATGGTGTGAACATGATCCATTAATAATTTTTTTTTTAATGGCAGGTATTAAAGGTACTGGAATTTACCTTTCTTGTTGTTGTTTTAATTTTTTTTCTACCTTTTTTTTCACGCAAAATCATTAGAATCGTGGAAGCATTAGAGGATACGGCCCGGGGCCAGGACCACCCCATTTCTGCAGCAGAACGCAATTATGGTTTGGGGCATGCCCCGGGGGCCTTTGTACGACGGTGACGCATATCCACATATACCAGGAAAAAGGACACGGGATGTAAGCAAAAATAAAACGAGAGGAAGGCATATCTTGTAGAACTACAAATAGAAGTAGCTGATCAGAATGAGGAACAAAAAAAAACGCAAAACGGCAAAAGAAAATGGAAATATTAAATAAACTAAAGTTGTACACAGCAGACGTGTTTTTTTATTCGACGTATTTTTCGGGGCAAATGTTTTAGGTTTGACTTTTGGGATCAAGGCATTAATGAAGGTTTGATGAATGATGTACATCAACTAACACAAAAGGGAAAAGGTGGGGGCTACATTTGCGGGGGTTGAAATTAAATTTTATGGTGAAAATTTTTTAAGGGGGAAATTTTGGGATCAACCCTAACTGTATAATGAAGGGATGTAGAATGCTGTACATCTACTAACACAAAGGAAAGGGGCACATTTGAAAAAAATAATAGGAACACCAAGTTAGGCTCGCGGCCTCTGTGCTTCTTCTTTTTTTTTTTTTTATGTAAAGGAAAAAAAAAAGGAAAAAATTATCTAGCCCCTTAAAAATATTTTCACTTTCACATTATTTCTATGATGATTTATCAGAAAAAAACAATAAACAAAATTGGTGGACGCGTATCTAGACAGTGCTTCATTCCCAATAAAAGAAAAATATTTAATTTTATCTGAAAAGGGACCACCCTGTCAAGGAAAATTTAAAGATAAATAGTAATGTGTTACTAGATTGACTATGCACCAAAAATTTAAAAGCAAAAAAGTTTTACAACAGTCATGTAATTAGCTATGAAGAAAATAATAAAAGAAGTAAAAATTTTAAAAAGGGAAACGGGGGGCCCGACATGAAGGTCTATGGCACTATGGCAAGCATAATAAAGGGAGGGGTTATAGAGAAAACCTATTTGCCTGGGGAAAGGGTGGAGGAAAATATGAAAAATCTCCCCTATTGCTCCTGTGATGTGCCCCCTATCTGCTTAAAAGTAATCCCTGTTATTTTTTTGTCGTTTCAAATTTCCCCCTTTAAGATTTTCACGTACCCCTTTGTTTACCCATTATATGGCATGGTAATTTATGTTTAGGGCCCCAAACTTTAGGTAAAACCCCCTCTAGTTTTAACAGCTATTGGCAGTACCCTACTGAAAAAAATCAAGCTTTTTGGGGTTTCGATCGTTTTACCTTCACCCAAAAAATCCAAATCTCCTTTTCAAAATACCAAATGCACGTTCAATGGTATTTTTTTTGTTTTTGGAAAGATGGTGTTATATGCTGTCTCGTGTGCTTACTTTTTATCTGCACTGAATTTAAAAATATCTTTCAAAGGGGTTACCGATCGCCAAGTAGGGAATACCCAGGGTTTTAATTATTTTTACCTCACGGGAGCCTACTATTTCCAAAAAATTCTACTGCAGGGGCACTCCCCGGCCCCAAAGGGCAAAAACATTTGGAACAGGATTTGGCCCACACCAGCTTGAACGAAAAGGAAAAAAAACCTTTTCCCGCAACGGGAAAACACCGAAATTTTCACCGACGTTTTTAAAAAGCAAGGCGTACAGCGATTCTCCTATAAAAACCAGGCATCCCACTGATGTCTAAAACTTTTAAAAGTTTGGCAGGGGTTTTGGGGCCCGAAGGAGGTATTTATATTTCCTGTGGAGACTTTTTTTTTATGCTCTGGAGACTATCTTCAACATTCGCGGCTTGTTTGTGGACACATCATGGCTCACCTAATGTCCTTTGGTGATCTCCCGTTTCCATGATCGTATCGCAATCAGTGTTTGGGGTATGGGGAACAGGGGAAACCCGTTGGGGGGAGAAAAAACATACCGCTTTACAAAACCACTCTGTCAAAACTGAAAATGACTCCACTCATGAAAGTAATGGGGTTTTTTTGGCTTCCCGTGAAGTAAGATCACATAGTTTCAATAAAGCAGAGGTATAAATTCAATAACAGCATTGCAAAATTTAAAAGTATTGGATGGGAAAAATTACCCCTTAAACATTTTCGGGGGGAAGTTGATCCTAATTTCCCCAATGAGAAAACAGACATGAAATTTTTTTTAGGCGGAAACGTCAAAAAATTCAGCACACTATTGCGTGAAGGGGTTCATTCCATTGTAAAGGTATTTGGGCAAATAAAATTTGTGTCCTTTAAAATGATTTTACAATCATTCTGAAACAGCATTTTTTTTCTTAATTTTAAATTTTTATATAATAATAATTATATATTAATAACACACACATACGTACTAATACATACATACATATGCCCGGGTGAATCCCTAAAACGTAAAATTTCTGAGAAAAAGGGAAAATAAGAAAATAATAAATAACTTGCAACACCATTTGTACCTTAACAACTCTGCGACGTCCACGTCCCCCGTCCGACAAAAACCTTTGGGCATCTACCATTCTCCCGATCAAAATGATCCCAATAGTCGGGAAGTCGGGGATGTTCTGAGTCTGAACCAAAAAATACAAATTTGAAACCCGTAGTGTACCTTCTAAATACTTTTATACCTAACCTAAACCCAAACCCAGTCAGATTTAATTTAAGTATAAACACAACTTTTTTACAAACCAGCACTTTTGTAATTTTAGATGTCCCCTTTAATGAGAAGTGTGTTTTTGATAAAAAATACGAGGGTTTTTGGTTATTGAATTAGCTTAAGCGGTATCGACGGGGGGGTTATCAGACTGTTTTTTTGAACCAAATGGCATTTGGTTTGACCTCTTTGTCGAACACTGACAAGCATATAGCGCACGGGGGGGGCAACCCAAATGCTTCACCAACCCAAAACCCCAAAAAATGAAGCGTTGACAGTGCAATTTGAGATGGGGGTTGTTTTAAGTTTTTGCATACGTAGCTACTGGTAAAAAAAGGTTATTGTTTTTATAAGAGAACAGCGACAGATGAAGATGCGTTCATATTGGCTAAATGGTTATAGTGGGGGGGGGACGTGAATGCGAGTCGCTACCCCGTTACCATTTGAAAAATTTTTTTTTAACTTTTTCTAAATATAAGTCATTTTTTAATCCACTTCGCAGCGTTACCCCAACGAATTAAGCGAATAAAAAGGTGTGGATTTATTTCCCCCGCTGCGGCTGGTTGTCCCCACCAAAATCCTCAGATATGGCATCAATCGCACCCATTCGATTCTTTTTTTAATAAATAATACAAAACTTTAAAACCTAGCTATTATAAAAAATTATTTTTGAAAGGAAAAAAAATTGCGGTAAAAATGGCGGGACTGCGCGGTCTCTGCTGGGTGCAAATGACTCCCCCTCCCGCATTCGCCCCCTCGAAGCCACTCTGTGGGCCCCTCTGCCCCCGCCCGCTGGGAGGATTATTACCCCCAAACCCAACCGAACAAACCCTTTTAGGGAGGGGGTCCTTCCCCTCGACCCTTGACGAGAATATTAACATCCCCCAAACTTAACCTCAGCTCCTAAAGGATTGCCGAAATGGAGGTGGTTCTGTAAGCCTATTTGAAACTTTATAATTTCTTAATATGTATAAAGTTTTAAAGGTAACGACGAAGAGTGGGTTAAAAAGCACATTATACTTAGCAAAAAGTTAAAAAAAAAATGTCAAATGGGAACGGTGGTAGGACTGCCAGTTCCCCTCCACTTAACCCCTTTTGCCCCAAAAGAGTTTCATCGTCGCGTTCTTAATAAAAAAAAAAACCCTTTTTTCACGTAGCTACGTATGCTAAAAATTAAAACAAATCTCCATTCAAATTGCACGTCAAGTTCATCTTGGGGGTTTGGGTTGGGAGAAGCGGTTGGTTATTAGGATAATAAATATGCCTAATTAAGCATAGCTTTATTTGGCATGTAGCCAATTTTTTCCCCGTGTTTTGGTATACTTCCCCAAGCAATGAGGCCTCTAAAACCTTTCACTTATGCACAAATTTTAAATTTGCAAGATAAAACAAAAAGTAAAAGGAAATATGCAATTTCAACAAACTTTCCATTGACCAGTACTCTCCTACTAAAATTGGGGGGGGGGGGGCCAGCACCCCCATTTACCCCCAAGTTAACTAACCAACCAGGCATTTATTTCGTAACCTAACCCAAACAATCAAAAAAGAGATGAAAAAAAGAGGGAAAACTTGCGCAAACAATTTTTTCTAAAACTCAAAAATGAGGCTTTACCCCACTGTTTATAGCACAAAGGTTTATTTTCGTCATTAAACAGCTAAAAAATAACATAAAGTAGGGGAAAGTATTATCTTACTCTTAAAGGGATAAAAAAACAGAGGAAACTCGCCAAGCAATTTTGGCATACTCTACTCTCAAAAATAAAGGGTTGTCACCACTTGTTTTTTTCGCACAAAGGTTCATTTTGTATTAAACAGCAAAAAGGAAATAAAGTCAGGGGAAAGTGCTTATCTTTTCCTCTTAAAGGGGTGAAAAAATACAGAGGAAATCTTTGCGCAAGCAATTTTTCTATTATCTCAAAAAAGGGTGTCACCACTTGTTTTATTTCCCCAAAGGTTCATTTCGTCATTAAAAACAAAAAGTAGAATAAAATCAGGGAAAGTGCTCATTTTTACCTTTAATGGGAGAAAAGTACAAAGGGAAAACTATCGCAGCGAAGGGAAAGGTGAAGACATGGTCGTGCGAGTCTTTGTTGTTTTCCTTCACCGCGGTGCGACGATACCTTTGCGGCTCAAACATTACGTACCAAAATTTCTGCGACGACATCTTCACGGGAAAAGAAACATTTGACAAATTTCCCAGGTTAGTAGTCCAATTAGTGGGGAAAAGGGTGAGGTAACTCAGGAGAGGGCTGTAGGGGGTGATGCCCCTTAATTTACGGGGTATCCTCCTTGGGAAAAGTTTAAAAAATTTTCCTCACTTCCATTTTTCGCGTCAATGCTCACTTTCCGCCTTTTCAAAGTCAAGAAATTTCGGTGAGAATTTACGCTCTTTTTTTGACTAGTCTGATTTGTTTCGTCCATAAATTTTAAAATGAAACTTTAAACAAGATAAAGTGCTATTTCCCATCCCTTTCGCTTTTTGGCAAAAAAAAAAGATGAGTACAAAATTTAGTTAAAGAATGAACATTATAGTGAAGTATATAAATATTTAACGTGCAAAGAAAAAAAAAAACAAATACAAAAATAACTGAAAAAATATATTACAAAAAAGAACCCCTTTTCATTTTCTAGTTGTAAAAACAAGTGGGTCTTTAAATATAATAATATATATCAGTAAAGTGTAAGGGTGTTGATCCTGCATCGCAGGTCAGCCCGGGGAGAGTCTGTCCTTCAGCTGAAACGTTCCCCCCAGAGAGCCAAGCAAAGCCAACAGCAGAGTGGGGGAAGCAGTGTCGGTGGGGCTTGTAGACCCCGTAAGAAGTCGGGGCCCCCTTTTCCCTACACATGATAACAGCTCCCCTCCTTGTTCTTTGATAAAACCCCTTTTTTCCACCCCCCCCTCCCTTTTTCCCCCCCTGTCCTTCGCTTTTTTTTTCCCG
>JACEEZ010013574.1:0-13677 GCA_016584305.1 Chionoecetes opilio
ATATATATATATATATATATATATAATATATATAATTAATTATATATAGAGAGAGAGAGAGAGAGAGAGAGAGAGAGAGAGAGAGAGAGAGGGGAGAGAGAGAGAGAGAGGGGAAAAGAGAGAAGAGAGGGAGAGAGAGAGAAGAGAGAGAGAGAGAGAGAGAGGAGAGAGAGAGAGAGAGAGAGGAGAGAGAGAGAGAGAGAGAGAGGAGTGAAAGAGAATAAGAGGAAAGAGAGAGAGAAAGAGAGTGAGAGAGAGAGAGAGAGAGAGAGGAGAGAGGAGAGAGAAGAAGAGAGAGAGAGAGAGAGAGAGAGAGAGAGAGAGAGAGAAGAGAGAGAGAGAGAGAGAGAGGGAGAGAGAGAGAGAGAGAGAGGAGAGAAGAGAGAGAGAGAGAGAGAGTTACCTTTTCTACTTTATATATATATATACAGTAAAAGCTTTATAACTCGGCACTGTATAACTCTGAATTTGATATAACTCGGCAAGGCAACGACAAAGTTTTTTTTTTTCTTTTTTTTCTTTTCATCTATGCCTATAGCGCATGTAGGCAGTGAGCTCCAGGGGTGGGATGGTAGGCCCTGGAGGCTCACTCGAGGGCTGTGATGGTTGGCCTTCGCCCGTGGTGGCGCAGGCAGGATTCTAATAGTGACGCCTGTAATTAGAGGCTCATGCCGCCCCCCTGTGTCCTCCCATACACTCGGAGTCGAAGGTACAGTTAATGGACAGAGCATGTGGGTGTTCTTAGGCCACTCGACGGTGCAGAAAGATTTTAAGTGGATTTATGGGTCTCACTCTGGTTCGAACTAGGGTCTTCGAGAACGCCACTCGGTGACGCTAACCACTCTGCTACCTCCTCCCCTAAACTGCATCTCTTGGTTTTCACTCGGCATATCATGCCCTCACAACCTCTTGTGTGAACATGTAAACAGAAAGTCGGCAAAAAATAATGTATCTAGGCATATTAATGTTATAACTGCATCTCTTTGCTTACGCTCGGCATATCCTCAGTCGCATAAAGTCGTGTTTTTGTCCTTTTGACCCTTTCCTGCAGGCTCAAGCTCTTCAATTTCATTCCCTTCCTGCTGGAGACACCCTTGCGTGATGGAGCTGACATGAAATACAGTACTGTATCTTGAAATACAGTACTGTATGATGTAATCCCAAAAACACGTAAAATAGGTGGCAAAGTAAAGCAAAGGTCGGGAACCAGCGTGTAGGCTGTCAGCTGCTGAGCCGTGTTTATGTCGTCCAAGCACAGTCTTTGATACGAATTCCGTTTTTTGTCGAAATTGAAAAAGGATTGGTTTCTGCTTCAAAAACACAACAAGCTTGGTAGGAGCTGAAATAATAATCAATGCAAAACATTGCAAACAATAACACAAAGTAGTATAACACACATTTCAGCAAGTGTTATTTGATTGGGATTCGTAATCCAAGACGGTGCTTGGATGACAAAAACACTGCTCAGCCTACGCGCTGGTACCCGACCTTTGCTTTACTTTGCCACCTATTTTACGTGTTTTGGGATTATATCATACAGTACTGTATAACAAGATGTCAGCTCCATCACGCAAGGGTGTCTCCAGAAGGAAGGGAATGAAATTGAAGAGCCTGAGCCTGCAGGAAAAGGTGAAAGTGTTGGCAAGGATGGATGCAGGTGCGTGCTATTTGTGCTGAGTTTGATATCAAATCCAGCACATTCTACCCGTTCACTGGTAAGTGTAGTGCTTATGCTTTTACATTACTGTATTTACTCTTTTAACCCATATCAGATGAGGACATTGCATAACTCGGCACATTGAATAACTCGGCAAGGGCCAGAGCCCCTATCGTGCCGAGTTATAAGGGTTTTACTGTATATATATATTATATATATATATATATATATAATATTATTTTATATATATATCAGAAAACGAAATATATAAATGGAAAGCTAATCAAATGGACCCGTTTACTCTACTTGAGGTAAGGTTTGATTTGACATCTTCAAGCCTCATATATTGGGCATGATGTTGATTTTCTATGTGAACAGTATTTTTTGAGATACGGCCAATTTAAGTACAGGAAAATGTATACGCTCAAAAACGACTGGCGCCATGTTGTGACTTTCATTTAGCTTAGACAACAGAGCAAAACAGCTGTGAAGCGGCCGCTACATTATTACTCCCTACTAATACACCAACTTGCATTACCCCTACTACCGCAAGATGACCAGTAATCCTCCTTCAAGTGATGTAGTAGGAATTCACGTGTTTGTGAATATGTAAGTTGTAGTTTATAAGGAAAAAGTGGATAGACAGAGATAAGTGGCCCGTGACACCTGACAAGTGATGACTTCGGGGATCGGCATTCCTTATGAGGGAGCTTAAATGAACCTGCAATGACTGTTAAAGCTAGACAGATAGAACATCATAGAGAACAGGTAGAAATGTATGGCTTTCTTTCCCCACATAAGCAAAAAATACACCCTTCGTCACTCACTCACCACTACAACCTTTACTAACCATAAAACTTTCTACCTGTTCCTCTATGATTCGTCCATCTGTCTAGCTGTACATGTCATTGCAGGTTCATTTAAGCTCCCTATAAGGAATGCCGATCCCAGAAGTCATCACTTGTCTGGTGTCACGGGCCAAATTTGCTCTGTCTATCCCACTTTTTCCTTATAAACTACAACTTACATATTCACAAACACGTGAATACCTACTACATCACTTGAAGGAGGATTTCTGGCTCTTGCGGTAGTAGGGGTAATGCAAGTTAGTAAGGTTATTAGGTTAGTAAAATAAACTATAATTTGCGGTTTGCTGAGCCAAAACAAGCGATCAAATGGGTCAGGCGAGATCTGAGTTCTGCAGTTACTACGTCACAACCAAACACAGCGCGTTCCGCCGTGTTGTGATATTTTGGCCCCAAAAAGGCCATATTTTCATTATGGTGCATTTCTCAGCAAAAAGAATATGAGTACAGTGATATGTAGCCCCATATTGCACCCAAAGCTTTATAATATCCGTGTTTTAGGTGTGAGTAACGGGTCCTTCTGCTTCTATTGATATATTCCATCTATAAGTTGTTTCACAAAGTTTTTAAAATGGGCGACCGAGTTTAAGTGAATTTTTAAGGTTCATGCATATTTTTTTCAGAGTCTCATAATGACGTTTATTTAATGTTTTTACTGTTTTTTTGTGATAATCTTATAGAACAAACATTTTCCGAAGATAACAGTCTATTCTTTATACATGTATAAATGATATACTGCGGGGTCATGCCTTGAGAACTTCCGCGGGTTTTAGAGTGAACGGGGAGGCCCTGGCATTAAGATGGCGCCCATAAATCGAGTATCAGTACTACTCTGTTTATTTAAGGTACTCCTAGTTCCCACTAGCTCGCTTCTACGCCGCCGTTTACCGTTCACCGCCCAATACGTCACCATCATCACCACTTGAGTGGTTGTAGCGGTAAACTGGGCACAGTTTTGCACCTCCCTCGAGCGGGAGAGATGAATTGATTTTAACTTTGTACGGCAGCCGTACGGCGGTGGGGGTCGACTTTTTTTGTGACGTCATTGTTTGGGCGGTGAACGGCAACGGCGGCCCGTACAAGCAGGCTAGTGGGAAACGGCCTTAAGTAATCTTTCCAGACCCATTTTTTCTTTGCATAATTATGTTGAATGATTATTCAAAATACCTAATCCACAAAAATAATTCATTTCCACGCCTTATTTCCCTAAAAACATGACTTTTGTAAAAAGCGCGGGAAAAACAATAGCCCCTTTCCCAACCGTGGCGGGAAACATGCTGATGACGTCACGAAAGGAAGCCTCCCAGCCCTGTCCTGATACAAATATAGTACTTTAAGAATTTTGGGTGTTCTGATATTTTTTTTTGGCGATATGCATATACTTGTATCCTTCATGGTACAGCAAGAAAGCTGTGCCTTTCCGAGAGCTTAGCACCCATTTCCGACCTATTTGGCCATGATATTGTGGCTTTGGGGGGGGGAGTGGCGGGTGAGAGGCGCCCGGCAAAACAATGTGCTTCACACCGCGCGCCTCTCGCACGCCACTCCCCGGCGCTGGGACACACATATCATGGCCAAATAGGTCGGAAATTGGTGCTAAGCTCTCTGAAAAGGCACAGCTTTCTTGCTGTACCCATGAAGGATGCAAGTATATGCCATATCGCAAAAAAAAAAAATATCAGAAACCCCAAAATTCTTCAAGTCTAGGTATACTTTTTTCTGAGCTTACGTGCATTTGTATCAGGACAGGGCTGGTAGGCTTCCTGCCGTGACGTCACCGAGCCCTGTCCGTCGTCTGCTGGTCATCAGTTGTGTTTTGAGACCTCGGGAATTTACAGATTTTGAATGCGGATAATTTAAAACGGGTGACTGGATGCAAAAAGTGACAACATATTGTTGATATCTCGATCATGGCTATATTTTTGACTGCATTAAATCAGGAATGATGAAATGGTCTGGAAAGATTACTTTAAGGGGAAAGATTGGATTAATGCTGTTGTCGGGCACTGACCTCACGACCCCCCCAAAAAAAAGGGCGTGTTCAGCCTCTCTCGTCGTTCACACTGTTCAATTTCCCCATATAGGGTAAGGTAGGGCAAAATGGCCCATGGGGGGTAATATGGCCCACCCCTGTTTTTTTTGTTTTTTCAGCTGCTGCCAGCAAGGCAATTATTGGCAAGGCAATGTACTTATCCTCAGCTCTTTAACAAAGAAAATGGGGCAAGCTTGGGCCCCATCGTTTTTTTGATGTGTGAAACCCTCACTATTTCATCACCAGGGTCTATTTTTGAGGGTTGTTAAATGTTTTTGTAAATACTGGCTTTAATTTCATTGTACTATTGCATGCTTTTTTAAGTGTGACGATTGAACTGACTCTGAAAAATTTATCGCACCCACATTTTTCCGTTTTGGGTTTTGGTTTACATTTTCGATGCCCCTTGGGGCAAAAAACGGCCCATTTACGCATGGGATAAAAAGGCCCAGGGTGCCATTTTACCCTCAGTTGGTCCATTGTTAACCCCCCTTATTACCAAATTAGCCACCGTTTCCCCAGCTATGTTATACTTTTTTTCAAAAAAATTGCCCTGTTTTCTACCAATTTTACCCTAAATGAAGATAAAACCAAAAAAAGGGCCCTTTCAGTGCCCACTTATATACAGTGGAGGGGGCTCGTGAGCAAGAGAAGGGGGGGCGGCTGTTTATAGCAACCCCTATTGAGACTTATTTTGTTTACGAAAAATTTGCATGATCCACAAAAAAAAAAAAAAAAAAAAAAAAAAAAAAAAAAAAAAAGAAAAAAATTTAAAATTTTTCTAATAGAAAAAAAAAAAAATTTGCGTTGAAAAAAAGATGAGGAACGTTTTTTTTTCTTTTATAAAATATTGATTAATTATTTTTAGGGAAAGGGAAAATGTCCCTTTTCTTTTGTGGAGTTTCATAAAAATTCATCATTTTTTCAGGGGGCAAATGACCAAAGAACATTTTTTTTTTTAATGGAATAAAAAATTTTTAATTATTTTGTTTTCCGTTCAAATACCTTTTTAGTATGATTCTACAATACCTATCTCCCTGAGCGGTAGTCACTAGGCTCGGGAATTTCCTCTAAACAAACAAACAAACAACAAACAAACAAACAAACAAAAAACAAAAAAACTACTAAAATTTTTGAAATGTTACCAAGTTTTCCCGGGGGGGGGGGGCCATTTCCCCTAGGGGGGGGGGCCCCATTTTGCCCCAACCCGTGTAAAAATGACCACCTGCGGTATTTTACTTTTTTTCTTCTCATGAGTAGTTAAATTAAAGATCCGAGGGTTCTTCCAAAGAGGTTATTTTGTTCAAAGATGAATAAAGATTGCAAAAACACCAACTGCCTTTTTAAAATATTGCATAAGTTTTGCAAAAAAATTTACTTAAATCTTAAGGGGGCCCTTTTGCCCCATTCCCCTACCCAACTTAAAATCCTATGCTCTGTATATAGAGACATAAGCCTATTTAACATCCTCCTGCATACCTTTTCCCGGGATTCAGCGATATCAAGAGGGCTATACCCTACAAGTCTGTTATCGTGGAAAACGGACGAGAGAACAAACTTGAGTTTGTTTATTATGATGACAAGACGCGAAAGGCTCGAAGGATGGCGCCGCCTCCTTCATCTCGTACTTCCTATACTCAACTCCCCGCCGCCAGTCTACCCCCCCAAGCCAGCCAGGCGCTCCCAGCCAGTCTTCTCAACGCGCCTCTCAGCTGTGACCCCCCCACTCCCACCCCCTTATAGGAAGGGCCCTTATTGCCCGATGTGTATGGGTGCCTAAACCTGTTACGAGTGGACCGGGCTGTACAGACATTAAAAGATTTTTAGTGAGTAAAAACATCATTAGCTGACACTACATGATATGTATGGTAATTTACGCCACTTGTTTTTGCATAAGCTAGTGGTGAAGTTAAAGTTTTACTTTGATTTATGGACTCTTCAACTAAGTTAGAATGTGAGCGTGATTTACTCACCGAGGAATTTGCTGGGAAAGTCTTAGCTGCTAACGAATTAAGTTGTGACAGTAAGGGAAAGTAACCCTTTTGGGTCTGAGAAATTTACTCTTAACCCTCTCACGCACGAAAAGTTTAATAAGTTTCTCCGTCCATTTGCGACATCCGTCTGGGGCTCCCTAAGGGGCCCCGCGGAATGGCCTGACTGGGGCGGCGATTTTTTTTTTTTTTATCAATTTCACGGAGAGTATTCTTTTTTCCTGGCATTATTATATATCGTTGATTTTTGCAAGAGATTATTCTGCCTTACGAAAGAAAAAAAAAACAAGAAATGCAAATAAATAGCGGGGTTTCCCGACTCCGAAAAAAACATTGAGTAAAGAGAAATAAGAAATACTTACGTTCCCACTTCGTAGCTCAAAAACTTCCTGAGTCGACTTTTTATGGTTTATCTAAAATAATATAAGCGAAAGTGTGTCTGTCTGTCTGTCTGTCTGTCTGTCTGTCGGTGTGTGGTGTGTGTGTGTGTGTTTTGGGTATAGGTTCCGCCCCCCGTGGCGCAATCACCTCATATGGCACATTTTTGGAACCAGTTCGACCAGGGGAAGGTTTTAACCCCCACTTATGAGAGATCCGATCACTTTTTTTTCTTCTTTTTTTTTTAGCAGCCTATTAGCGAGAATTGTGAAAAAAAAGTGGGTTTCGAGAATTGAGGAAACCTTGATGTAGGGTTATGGGTAATGGGTGAGTAAAATGGGTGGGGTGATGGATATGGGTGTGGGGGGGTTTGGGTGAGTGAAATGGATGGGGGTTGAGGGGTTTTGGGGGTGAGGGGTGATGGGTGAGGGAATAGTGGGGGGTGATGGGTAATGGGTGAGGGGAATGGGTGTGTGGTGATGGGTAAGGGGTGAGTGAATGGGTGGGGGGGGGGTGATGGGTAATGGGTGAGGTGAATGGGGGGGGGGTGATGGGTAATGGGTGAGTGAATGGGTGGGGGGAATACATACTTTCTACATCCATGATTTCAGAAAGTTAGAAGGGGCTATCTGGAGAGTCCGTGTTTGGTGGGCCGAAGGCCCACCAAAAACAGGTGGTGGGCTGAAGGCCCACCAATAGCCCTCCGCAGGAGCTAGCCAAAAAGTCCGCCCGGAGGGCGGCTTTGCGGCTAGTATGCCAATAAAAGCGGATTTTTATGAGGATTCCAACGCTACCATTAAAATTTTCATATGGCCAGTAGTTCTTGAGAAAATGGAGGAAAACTTAAACACATTTTGGAAGACGGTTTTAGGCTACAAGTATGGCTTACCCGGCTCGGGACACGTTTTAAAGGGACGACAGCCCCGCGCTCCACCAGGCTGCCTGTTGAGAGGAAACTGAGACACAGGCCCTTATCATTTCAAAATCCACCCTCACGAGAGAGTTGACAATTATTTATTTTATAGGTCTAGCTTGGATCTTTGAACGAAATAAAATTTTGACGCGATTCTGATAAATACTTTATTTTTGGCGAATTTTTATAAGTTTTTTGACGCGAATCGCGTCAAAAGCTCAGATGTAGACGATTCTGTTTTGACGCAAATCGCGTCACGGTGCGTGAGAGGGTTAAGTTGAGGAATATAAGTAAAACCTCCGAGTATCTCCGGTTTGTAACAACAAAAATAACCTTACTGCACCTCAGTCAACATCATCTACTAACCAGATGTCTAATTCTAAAACATCCGTTGCAGGTAGTTATTCTTCTGGCCCTGCCGAAGACTTTCCCTCAGGGCAACTAGTGCTATTAGTCCCAAGTTAGTTTGCCAGGAAATACATTAAATCTATGCAGTGGCGGGTCGTGGCATAGGGCTGCAGAGCTGCAGCACCCCCAGACACTCACTGCCCGGTGTATGATGCCTTTAGAGACACAGCAGAATTGATACACTACTAACAAATATATCATAATAAAAAGTCATTTATATGTTATTCAATTATTTTCAATCGTTACTAAGTGAATTTTCATTAAAACCAGACCAAAATTTACGTTACTTTCATATTTGCTGTACGATTCGTGTCTACGCCGCCGCCGCCGCCACTTGTGAAAACAAAGAGCTGCAGTTTGAGGCAGCTAAGTCTCATCCTATCGTTTTTTACAGTGCGTGTAGATGGTGTGGTTAAATCGTGCTTTCTTTAATTACCCTATGACGATGGAAAATCCAGTGAAGTATTTGCAAAACATCAAACTTATCCCAGCTGACATTAAATGAAAAGACTGAAATCAAGCGGTACCGACTTTATTTTCAAGTAATACTGTAAATTCTACCATCACCACCTCAGCCATCCCCTCCACTACCAACACTACCACCCCCACCATCCCTTTCAACCCCCACTACTACTACCATGCCCTGAAATCCGTGAATATCAACTACAACTCATACCTGAGATAGGTAAAATTTGTGTATCACTACTGTTGTGTAAAAACTTGCAGTCCCTCCATTTTATTTTATCACGAGCCGCCACTGAGGTCTATGTAAGGATATTATAAAAAAAAAAAGTATTAATAATTTAAAAAGCTAGGTAAACCGAAAGCGCCCATGTCAAAGGAGGTTACTGCCATTAGCTCTCGTTGGGGCACATTTTTTATTGCTTAGAATTACTATTTGAGCTTAAATCACTCTTATCACTTCTCAGAGAATGATTAATATATACATTACTCTCTGATATGCTGAAACAAAGGTAAATGCATATCTTGACGTGATAATTTTTATTATAGACCTGGAGTCTCATTTTTATTAGCTTAACAGCCGTACTCCTCAAATTGAATTAAGTAGGTCTCAAATAGCCAAATGACATAAATGAATAAAAAAAAATAAACTCTAAAATAGTAGTAGCAAATGCCAATGTTGCGCATGTCAAGGGGAAGTTACTGCCCCTTAGCACTCCCAGTGCACATTTTTTTTTTGATTTAGAATACTATTGGGGGTGAAGTCAGTTCCAATAACTTTTCAGGGATTTTATTACTCTCTGATATGCAAATAATATATATGCATATGTAAATGCTGTACGTGATAATATGTAGTGAAGACCCGGAGTCTGATTTTATTAGCTTAGAAGCCGTAGGCCTACTCCTTAAGTTTAAAGAAGGAGGTTTAAAATATAAATAATAAATAAATGAAATCAATAAAACTGCCGGTGCGATTGTTCACGCCTTCATGGCCAATCTAATGTATCTTGTCCTTACTCAACACTTAGGGTATTATTAAGTGACAACGCGGTGGAGTTTAGCAAAGCACTTCTTAATGAACTTGCAGGGATTTTAAACACATTACTAACATCCTGTGAGTTCATTTTTTTCTAATAGATCGATTTTGCATACTGATGTAATGGCCTGTCACACTATTGCGTATAAAGAACGTATGAATTGCGTAAGAAAATTCATAAAATAATTTTCATACGCACAAAAAGCCCTTGAAAATGCAGAATTGTGCGTATACTTACCGTATTGAACCCGTGAGTAGCGTATCGCCAGCGTATGGCCAGCGTATAGCCAGCGTATGACCAGCGAATGTCAGCGTATGTCCAGCGTACTCTGCGTATGGCTAGCGTATGAGTAGCGTATGAGCTGCGCATGTCCAGCGTACCGCTATCACGTGACAAAGTGCCTATATCAGCGGCAGCCTCTCCACATTGCAACATTATTGCAGTAGACGTCGAGCTATCAACATGGCTCCTAAGAAGAAGACATCGTCTACCCGGGGCCGAGGAAAAGGCAACAATTAAGACCCCGTCGTCATCCTCATCCAAACCTGCTGATCCACCTGCTGATGATGAGCCAGATGTTGCTGAGCGCTCAAGCTCCCCAACTCATCCTCGTGAACGCTCCCGTGAATCATCAGTTTCATCATCTGTGTCGATTGACGTCTCCCCCTCCTCCCGCCTGGCTGATGATAAGGGGAAGAAGAAGAAGAAAAGGGCCAAGAAGAACCCCTGCATCCTCAGCATCGCCGAGGAGGAGCTGATGCTGGAGTTCATCCGCGACAACACTGTGCTGTGGAATGTTAAGATGACAGATTACAGGCGGAAGGACAAGAAGGAGAAGATCTGGGAAGACCAGGCCCAGCTGATGGAGAAGACAGCCGACACCCTCAAGGGCTAGTTCCGGTCATTGCGTGACACTCACACACGCCTTGACAAGAAGAAGAGCGGCGATGGTGTCCCAGACCTGACTGAGAGGGAGGAGTGGATCATCTCCTAGTTTGTCTTCCTGAAGACGGTCACTCGCCACCGTCCTGCGCCCCTCCATAATGTAAGTATACAACTATTCTACTTTTTCTGGACCTCATTAATTTGATGACAAATCAATTTGCAATAATTTTTGCATTAATTTTTGCATTCATTTTACTCATAATTTTATTATTTGTCTTTGCAGGTGAAGGCAACCACCCAACAGCACAGAGGAGACCTTGATGCTGCCGAGACTGCCTGCGCTGACATTGTGATTGGCCTGGATGAGCTCACCCCTACCCCCTACCCCACCCTTCTTTCCTCACGCAAGCGGCCCCGGACCCGGACAGCGCCCCCCCTTGAGTCCCTACAAAAGGGGAGTTGCTGAGTCCGGAAACCTTTCCTAAAGGGGACCTCTCCAAAGCCCAGCAGCAGCCCCCCATCACAGCCCAAAACACCCTTTTTGCCAGCTACTTTACGGGAAGCCTGCTCCCCAGGGCCCAAGGCCAAGTAAAAGGGAAAAGAAAGGGGCCCAAACCACCCAAACAGGTTGGGGTCTGCCCTGATGGATGGGGAACAGTGATGAGGCATTCCAAGTCCCAAATGGGAGTTTTCCCCCATCCCAGCAACCCAGCAACCCAAGCCCCCCCTTAAACCCCACCCCCACCCACTGCGCCCCGCTAAACCACCGTCCTTGGCTCGTTCGGCTCCTCAGCACCATCAACCCCCGAGCAGTATCAGCCCCCTCCCCCCCGGGTCGAAAAACGTGCCCCCAGCTTTATCATTTGGGGTTTCAAATCCCATGGAATAGTCCAGTCCAGGCAAAAGCCTTTTTAGCACAAACCCTTTCCCGTACATTTCCACTGCGTCCAACCTCTCAAAAATTTAGTGCCCTCAGGGATCTTGATCTCGGCTTCAGGGTGGGGGAAATCAAAACCCCACCGCAACCAGGAAAAAAGTATTGAAATATTTAGTGACTGTTGTTGTAGTGACTGTGTTTTTTTTTCTGTGATTATTTTGTACCATTTTTTACCATTTTTACCTGTGCCATTATTTAAAGATCAGTTTAATTTATATGAATAAAAGTTTTTTAAACTTAATTGTGGTGTTTTTTTCCCTACTTTTATAATACATCAAAAAGAATTAAAATTTTTAAGTCCCCCCCACCCCCTTGGGGCCCCAGAATAATAAACTGATTTTTCACTTACTTTAAAAAATATACAAATTTTGTACAGTAAAGGGTACGGATAACACTAAAAAAAAAACCCGTCCTAGGATGACACAACAGTCACTACAACAACAGTCACCCACTTCTTTCCCCGGTGGTGGTGGTAGGGGGTCCTATAAATCCTCCTGTCCCTTTCCAAAACGAGAGCGAACAATTATATAATATTTTATATTAATATATTTTAAAATATATATAGTATATAATATTTTATATATATAATAAATATATATTTTAAAAATAAAACGAGTTATATATATTATATTATAATATTTTTACATTGTGTATTTACCCGGCCCAATAACTATATATTTGGCAAAATATATAAATATAGCCCAAAAATATAACCATTGTTTTTGTGGTTTACCCGAGGGAAAAAGTGGGCTTTAAGGGGACGCCAACCCTTTCCTTAAACCTACACTCGCTGGGGCTGTCCTGGCGGGGGCGAAATTTGCTTTTTGAAAATGTCCAACTAGTGGGTAAATTTGGGCTTTCCCCTAAGATTGGTTTTTGTAGTGTTCGAAAAAAGCACCCCAGCCTCGCCCTCCCCCCCTTTTACCTCCTGGACAAAATTTTAATCTGTACCCTAGCAACCCAGAAAACATGCTCCAAAGCATGCACGAAAAGGGCAATCACTATCTAAAAGGACCAAACATTTCGAAGATTTTGCCCCCAGAGTAGCCCCCTTAATATTTTCTTGTGCAATTTTAAATATAACCAGCGGGCCTACGGAGGTCTTTGGGCAATAAAACCCCTGGTTATCACCACTTGTAATCTAATCATATCATCAAATAAAGGGGTTTTTTTAGAATGTTTCACATAGAAGGAAACCCTTTTTTAAATTATGTACATTGATTTTAAAAAATAATAAATTTTCCTCTTGAAAAAACACCCGCGGCCCTACGGGGGGCCCTCGGGAGGCAAAGTTGCCGTGGGGCCTCCTTCGCCGCTCTAATGCCTAGTAGGCCCGCCGGTGTGGTTATGGGGGGAGGCGGCCACGTGGATAACTCGCAAAGGGTTTTGGGTTGGGGAGGAGGGAAGGTTTTTGGGAGGATTGCGGGGGCCCCCGGGTTGTGGGGGGCCGCGGGGGATTGTGGGGCCTGACGAAAGGGGGCCACTGTTGGGGTGCCTGTGAGAGGTTTTGGGTTTTTGACTGTTTTAGCGTCTCTCCTTGCGCCCGGGCCCATAAAGAGGTGGAGGTAAATGACTAAAATGTACTTTGTAAATGAGGACCTTGGGAAGGGTTGTACTGTGGGTTTTCTTTTAATATTTAAAACCGTGAAAGGGGCCCCTTTTGTTTGCCCCCAAAACCCTTCCCCCCCCTTAGTGTGGAAAAGCCCCGAGAAGGCGAAAACCCCGCCTGGTAAAATCCTCAATTCCTAGCACGAGCCCTGTTTTTCGGCCCACGCGTCCCCCCTCTGCTTGTTCCCTGAAACTCAAGAGAGCAGCCCGGAGCAGGGGGGAAAAAGGGGCCTAGCTGAGAACAGCGAAGGGTAAGGGGGGGGGGGTTCGTTGCAATACGGGTTTTTATTCAAAAGTCGACCGCCCTATAATTTAAATATTAGGTTTTCCCTAATTAAAATTTAATTTCAAATGTATAGGTATTATAGTTAAATATGATGTATATGGAGTCAATTTATGCAATAAAAACATAAAATTTTAAAAAGACAAGGGTGAAAGGGGTCTATAATACACATAAACCCTAAAATATGTGAAAACAACTTGTATTTTTTTTTTGGCCGTTT